>CP139505.1:150928937-151042341 GCA_021014915.2 Artemisia tridentata subsp. tridentata
TGTTTGGGCTTTAGTGGTCTTTTTTTATGTCAGAAATTTGCTTATATGTTTTCCGAAGTTCGTTGATTTAGGGACTATATGCATGTAAAACCCACAGCCCAGGGACTAAAGGTGTAATTTCGTTTGATTAAACCAACAATTGGAGGGGGGTATAAATAATCCCCCAAAAAGTAGAAGAGGGCAGTTATATTGCAAACAAAACATTGCTCGCGTACCAAGGGACGCATCCAAAGCGTCCATGAGCATCTCATCCAACGGTCCAGATTAAAAAAAAAAAAAAAAAAAAAAAAAAAAAAAAAAAAAAAAAAAAAAAAACGTGCGATGGTATAACCGTCATTAACTCTGACACTATCTACCCCCTAAACTCCCGCTACTCACACAACTTCAATTAATTCTCTCACCAAAACACACACTCAAAACATACACAACTCACAAAAACCGATCAAAATTATCGATAACTGTAAAAAAACCAAGCCCTAGATCTCAAAAACACTAGAAAAGCGATAAAAATGAAAGATAAAGAAGCCGACGACATCGTAATGAGTCAATACATGACGGAGACGGATACACAAGAAGAAGACGACGAAACTCCGACCAAAAAAACGACTAAAAAAACTACAAAAAAATCATTTTCAGGTATAATAATCAACTTTTTTCCATTTACATCTTTTTTTACTCGCCATTACTGCTTTTTATGATTGAATAATGATGACTATTGTTTATAGAGTTTATGATGAAGATATTGTGATAAATAGTTAGATCTCAAAGTTTAATGAGTTTTTGATCATGTTGTTGTGATTTTATTGAAAAAACTGTGATTAGAAGTTAGGTTTTCAGTGTTCACAGACATTTTGTTGATGTTATTGTGATTTTAGTGAAGAAATGAGTGAGATGTTTGCCTTAAATGAAGGCATAGCCTTTGGCTATGCCTTCGTCTAACACATGCACATAGTCATAGACGAACACATAGCCTTCGGCTATGTGTTCGCCAACGACTAAGCCTTTTTCAGATATAAACAGTTTATGTTGATGTTATTCTGATTTTACTGTAAAAATGAATGAAATGTTTGACTTAAATAAAGGCATAGCCGATTCATTTAAGACAAAGGTTAGAAATACACAAACACATGTGTATATTCTAGTGAAATATCACATGTGATATGTTATGTATCACATGTGATATGTTTGGGAATTACATCTAATAATTCAAAAATTTATGTGTGTAAATGCAGATAAAAAAGAAAAGGTCAACGATAGTGATGTCGATGATGTTATGAAGAATATTTCATCAATGCCGTTCCTAACAGAAACTTCAAAGTCAAAAGCAACTAAAAGTAAAGGTAAATACAATGTTATCATATATCACATGTGACATTACATATGAAACTTGATTATTGCATATATGATTTATAATTGCGTATACAAATTTCAATACAGATAAGAATAAGAAGAAATCAGTCACTGAAAGAATTCCTGAGCTACGAGAGAAAGAAAGAAAGTTGCAAAAGAAGTTAGAAAGGAAGGCAAAGAGAGCTGCTAGAAAAGAAGAAAAAAAGAAAGCAGCGGAAGCTGAGGAAGCAAGAAAAGCAGCGGAAGCTGAGGAAGAAAAGAAAGCCGCGGAAGCCGAAAAAGCTAGGAAAGAGGCAGAAGAATCTAGAAAAGCCGAAGAGGAGGCAAAGAAAGTTGCTGAAGAAGAACAAAAACCAGACATAAAAGGGAAAAGAAAACTTGGAACCGTAAAGAAGATGGAAGCAAGAAGAAAAAAGAAGCCAAAGTTAACAGTTGATGAATCACAAAAAAAGAGTAACAAGAAGTACTACTCTGAAATCAAATCAAGATGAAGATGAAGAAGAGAGTGAGAAAGAAAAATCGGAAGATGAGAAGGAGAATGAGATGTCAGACACTGCACAAGAAGAAAATCCCCAAACACAAATGACAGATTCCCCCAAAAAACCACAAAAACAAGTCAAGAAAACCACCTATCGTACATGCAGAACAAGGTCTTCCCCAAAGCCATTGTTTGATGCAATGAGAAGCTTGTCTAATGAAAGAAAAAGGTGTCTTAAGGAAATGGGGTTTGAAACAATGATAAACTTCCCATTGAACGGACTTCCAGGTACTTTAGGATTTTATGTGCTTGAACATTTCCATCCAAACAGCATGGAACTAAGGCTAGAAAGAGGTTCAGTAAAGATAACAAGACAAAAAATTCATGACATGCTTGGTGTTCCAATGGGAAGGAGAAAGTTGGATGAAATGGAACCGAGAGAATGGGATGATGAATTCATTAGGATATGGGAACAACAGTATGCTTATCTCGGGGGAAAGGCCACACCAGCTGCTATTGCAAAGGAAATTAACAGCACAGAAAATGCGATTTCATGTTCAAAATAAATTTCCTGATGCTATTTGCAAGCACGATGGCCACACTTGAGAGTGGTGGAAAGTGCCCATATATCGTGCAAGAAAGTAAGAAATATAGGAGATGCATAGCCGACATCGACTGGTGTGGCTACATACTTGATCGCTTGCAGGGAAGCAAGCATAACTGGGAGGAAGTGAAGAAAGGAACCAACTACTATTATGGTCCACTGACGTTCCTCAATGTAAGTTATTTTTCATGTTTCTAAAGATTTATTTAGTTTATCACATGTGATTATTACAAACAAGAAATAAAGACTTACACAATCTCTTATTGTTATGTACAAAAGATGTTGTACTTGGATTCTACACACTTCCCAGCATTTCAAGTGATGCGTCATAGACCAGCACTCAGAAGCTGGAACACAACAATGATGAGAAAGAGAATCGATCTTGAAATGAAACAAGGATGTTTGGGAAAGCTCGAGCATCATGATGAATTCAATCCAGATGAAGACCAAACTGGCTGTCTAAATCTATACAAAGGGGCTGATATATACTTTGAAGAAGAAGATGAGAAAGAGACAAGACCAGTGACAAAACAGGTAAATAAACTAAACTTTGATAACTGAATTCAAAGGTTTTTACACATACACTCAATATCACATGTGATATTGGATCATTAAAAAATTAAAAATGTTTTAATTTGTTATACTTGTTTTGCAGGATTTTTATCGCTCGATTGAAGCATCATTGATAAGAATTTCGAAAGAAAGAAAAGAATTGGTTGAAACTCTGCAAGAGGGTTGTAGCAAGTACAATGAAGACAAAATCATGTACAAGTTATCTAAGCAATACATGAAG
Organism: Artemisia tridentata subsp. tridentata; assembly: GCA_021014915.2. Taxonomy (NCBI): domain Eukaryota; kingdom Viridiplantae; phylum Streptophyta; class Magnoliopsida; order Asterales; family Asteraceae; genus Artemisia; species Artemisia tridentata. Next base: position 150,932,163 of record CP139505.1, read on the forward strand.
ATGTTCAATGTTAAAGACTTGCTTCTAACAGATGACAACAATGATGATCAAAATGAGAATGAAGACTCAGAAGTTAAGAAGGGTGGGAATGAAGATAGAACAATTGAAACAGATGCTAAGATGGATGATGAGACGGAAAGAGAAAATTCTGAGAAGGAAAAAAATGATGATAAGATGGATGATGAGATAATGGAAGAGAATGACGAGAATGTTGATGTGAGTGTTGAGAAAGAAAAAGAGGCAGCGGAAAAGGAGCCTGCAGTGAAGAAGCCTGCGGTTGAAGAGCCTAAAGTGCAGGAGCCTGCATCGGTTGAGGAGCCTGCAGTGGAGGAGCCTGCAATGGATTACACTAAGCTTAAGACCCATCCACTGAAGAAGGCATCACAAGAAGAAGCTAATTTCTGGGACACATTTGAGACCCCTCAAGTGAAGAAGGCACCACAAGAGAAAGATGATTTCTGGGAAACCTACATGACTAGCGAACAAAAGTATGATGATATAATTAATGAAGCAATACAAAGAAGTTCGCAACTGAAGGGGATGGAGCCTGGTCCAAGCATTGAAAAAGACATAAAATCAGACACACCAACAACCACGCAAAAGGCGACAAAGGAAACAGCAAGAAAAACAGTCGCAACACCAACAATGGAAAAGATAACAAGGCAATCAGCAAGAAGATCATACACACCACCATCCTTCTCCCTTGGTATGGGTCTGAGCCAATCGGACACGAACCCAGTTGCTGAGATCGAAAATCAATCCACACAGGAAAACAAACCTTCAACAGAAGAAAACAAGGAAGTGCAGGAAGATATTCTTGAAAAAAGAGTCCGAAAGCCTTCAAGATTTCTTGTTTCACCATATATGAACAAGAAAACTGATGTAAGAAAGCAAACACATCCTGATGAAATGATGGTGACAGACGAACTATTTTCGATGCTGGGAGACCCGATGTAAGTATCTTTTAGTTTATTAGATAATCATATGACAGTAGAAAAAAACGGTAATTGTGCTTATAATATCAAAATATATATTGTATAGGGAATTTGTGTTTGAAACAAACTCAGGATTTGTTACGATTAGAGATAATATGCAGACCTTAGCTCCAACTCTAAAGATCGAAGCGAATGTCATCGACAGCTTTGCTGCAGTTCTAAACTATGAAGAAAATCTGAATAACAAAGGAATGAGAATGAAGCACTATTTCCACACAGCAATGATTGTAAGTATATAAAATTTTGAAAATTAATTACTAAAATGTACATGTATTTGTTAACAATATTGTTTGTTCATTTTACAAAAATAGTCAAAAGATATGATTGACGGGAAGATGAAAAACGAAAAGAAGCAAATTCAAGCATTCCATGAAAGCATGGAAAGTGTATTTAAAAATAATGAAACTGATATGGCAATGCAACACATTGAATGGGTAATATATTCTTTCAAATATTATCGATAATTGATTTGTTATCTTTCATATAGAACTAAAATTCAGTTTTTTATTTTTTTACATAGGCATTCTTTCCGATCATTGCTCATCAGCACTACTAGGTAGTATTTAATCTCTTTGTGGAAAACTAGAAAGGGGGGTTGAATAGTTTTACCGTTTTATAATTTAAACCGTTTTGTAACTTATGTGAATTCGATGAAACTATGCACACAAAAATAATCAAACAATATATCCGAAAATTAAAGAGAGGAATGATCAAACCACATAACACGGATGTTTATAGTGGTTCGGCTACAAGGACTCTTTTCCTTGCCCTACTCCACTTCCCCGAGCCTCAAACTCGAGAGTTATCCTTCACTAAGAAACAAACTCCCTTCTAGGTGGAGAAAACCTTTACACGTCGCTTACTTCCTTTTCCGGTACTAAGCTAAACACCGGGTTCTTTACAAGGGTACAACCACTCCCGTTTGGTTCTTTCACAAGGGTACAACCACTCCCTACACTCTTTGTGTTTTGAGGACTAAAACACTAACCACACTCACTGATATAAATGATACAAATAATGATATGAGAGCTACTCAAAAATCACACAGAGCCTAACTACTACAACTTGCAACAGTATGTTTTGTTGAAGTTCTTTAGCTTGATCTTCTTTGCTACAAAAGAGAGATCAATAATAGTGATATGACTAATATGGGTTAGTAAATGAACGGATGTATGTTTTTCTACTATCTAAGTGATGAAATGCTCAAATGATAAGTCTGCTATTTATAGGCAAACTTGGTAAACAACCCACGGATCCGGCGGATCCCACAAAAGGGATCCGTCTTTATAGTCGGTTGGTTCCGCAGGTATGACAGCTAAGAGATTTTTCAAATCTCTCCAAATCTTCCACAATCTTTCCATATCTTTGTGTTGTCATATCAAGATCTTCCAATGTCAACTATCTTGCTTGAAGATCTAACCAAGATATCACATAATCTTTTGTATGATGCATGCCATGATGTCATTGTATCATTTTAAAAATAAAGTTTCCTTTTAAGGAAATAAACTAGTAGATGTGTGAAATGTAATTCTAAGTAATCTTGTGAAATGTAAAATGTGTTTTAAAGAGACTTTAGCTAGTATTTATAATTTGCTAAAAGATATACTTTGTAATTGTCATTAACAAAACTAAGTAAAGATCGTAAAATATAAATAACGTTTTTAGTACGATATTTGTATTAACAATCTCCCCCTTTTTGTTGATGACAAAACATAAAGTATATTTTTAAGCAAAATAATAAATATAGATAAGTCCTTTTAAAAATCTATATTAAGTTTGTTTTATCCAAGTTTTAAAAACTATTTTTAGCAAATGTGTATGTACTGTGGTGATTCACAGTTATGCAAATGTGTATGTATTGCGATGATTTACAGTTATGCAAACTTAATCCTTTCTCCCCCTTTTTGTCGAAACAAAAAGAAGAGTTGCGTAGCGGAATGCGATTTTGAGAACTTTAAGAGCTCCCCTTGTTTTATATTCCCCCTAAATGGAGTAACAAGGTAATGATGCATGATCCTACAAAACAAATGGTTAGAATATGATATGCTCCCCCTCGATGTATACTCCCCATTACAAGAGTACCAACGTATACATTTGAAGGGTATGAGATGCTACAAAAGAAATGTTAGTGATAAATTACTTCAATGGAGAAGTATAGTGCATAGGAAATAGTCATCTAAACAAGACTTTCAAATTAGTTGACTTTGAAAAGTCAAAATGAAGTGCTGATCAAAATTTTGTACCTAAAGTACAAATGATCAAAGTATAATATAGATTCCAAATAGCTATATAATGATGTTATTTACCTAACTAATGATAATATGCTATATGTTGATCACTCATAAGCATAAAAACATCACATTCATTCATTGAAAATTATGTGACAAAAGTCACAAACATAATATGATGTTATATGAAAATGAAAAATACATCCTAAAAATAAAAAGTCCTACAACAACATCTAAAAGGTCCTATATAATGAGACTAAAACTCTCCTATTGAGGAGGATGAGAGATGGCATTTAGACGCTCAAGAATGTGGTTCAATATGAACCTCATTTCATTTTGGAGCTCGTGCACCAAAATGTTTATCCTTTGAGCTATGTGAGCGGTTCTTTCACACATGTTGCAATCATGGCGAGGAAAACCGGGCGGAAGAGTAGACTCATTTGGTTGTGGTGGTGGTGGTGGTGATTGGTTGTTGTGTGGTGGTGGTTGTGCTTGTTCATTGGTTGGTGGTGGTGTTTGGATGGAGTTCATGAGGATGTTTTGGAGGTCCATGGCTTCATTGAGGCGGTGATCTACCATACCCGAGAGAGTGTAGAGACGGTTGAGCTCTTCACTAATCTCCTCTTGGGTTTGAGGCAAATTGATCCACATTGCCTCGTCTATGGCAATGAGAGTTGATGTGGGTGAAAGAGGTGGTATTTGAGGTTGAGGTTGTGGAGCATCACGGTATAAAGGACCGTGGATTTCCGGATGAAGAGGATGGAAAAGCATGGGTTCTTGACCTTCAAAGGTCAAAGGTGGAGGATTGTTTGATCTAGGTGGGAGATCTTCCAAGTCATTAAGGTATGGATGGGGTGATGTAGGTGGAGTCCTAAAAAGTTCCATAGGTTGGAGTTTGGGTGAGTTTGGTTGTGATTGGGATTTGACAGTCTGTGATGGAGCGAGTGGTGGTGTGGTTGCTATGGGTGTGATTGTTGGAGGAGGAGTTTGTATGACCACATTAGATGGTGTAGGTGTTGATAGAGTGAGGAAATTCTCACTTGAAATAGGAGATGAGATATTAAGAGGAGATGATTCCTCTGATGATGAGTTAGCAAGATTGATGAAGCAACAGGGCTTAACACTAATGCGGGCAGTGCGTTTTGGAGGTCTAGAGGTGGAGGAGTTGTTTGATTTGGTCATGGTGAGCTAAGAGAACTAAGATGTACAGGTTATATGTGGTGAAGAAGGTGAATGAGTGAGTTTTGCTCTAAGTTATGATCTTAATTTATAGGCAGATGGTTTATAGAAACTTGTGTTTGGATTTGATGTAAATCCAATAGAGAATGTTGGTTTCTAATGATTTGGAACAAAAATTTGTGCAAATCACATCACATAAGTCAATCCATAGAGCTTATGTTGAGTGATAGGATGAAGATGTGCAGTAAATGCAATAAGAGAGTGGAAAATCTTCTAATGTGATGTTCCCACGGATTTGAAGGATCCCTTAAAAGGGTTCCTTGCTTGTATCAGAAAGGTAACTCACTCCTAAAATTTGAAAATTCAAATTTTGGTGGGAAATTTTGTTCTTAAGTTTCTAAGAGTTCCTAAATCAATCTAAGATGTTTAAGCATCAGTGAACATAATCTAAAGAAGACTAGAAAGTAGAATCTAAGAATCAGGATTAGTCGGAAATTTGTTGAAAATGGTACTGTTTTTGATATACCTGGTGGATCCAAAATTAGGGATCCGCCAGATCCGTCGTTAAGCTTGTAGGAAAAATTTAAATGTTAGTGTCTGATATAAAAATTGTCTAAAATATGAGAGGCCAAACCTATCATGTATTAAAGTATGATAGTATTACAAATATTTGATCACCTACAGGCATTGAAATATAACTTTTATTCATTGAAAATTTGTTTGTGACAAACGTCTCAAACTTGAAGTTACATTAGAAAGTTCCTAAAAATTGAAGAAATCCTAGAACAATTCTATGAAGTACACTAAGATGATACTTAGGAAAAGCTAACAGCTTCTATGGAGTAGAATTTGTTGGTGTTGATGGAGATATGATGGAAGCTAGCCACATAGTTTCTAAATCCTTAGTGTCACAAAGATTAGTGTCAAGTTCTTCATTTTCTTGAGTGTTTGTTTGATTTACCCACATTGAATCATCAATGTGTTGAAGTGTGGTAAGTAGATCATGTGGTTGAAGGTTGGGTGGATTTAGTGGTGATGATGATTTTCTTTCTTCAGGTGGTGGTGAGGAAGCTATTGATGTAGTTACAGGTGGTGGTGTGCTATATGAGGGTGATGATGTTGTACCTAGTGGAATTATGATAGGTGATGGTGATTCTGGAGATGAATACATGTTGATTGTAGGAGTTGTGATAGGAGTTGTAGTGGTAGTAGTGCTTACGTTTGGAGATGGATTAACGAACCAGTAGGGTCTAACACTAATTCTAGCGGTTTGTCTGTATGGTCTAGACATATGAGATTTGTTTGATTTGTGCATTGTGAGAGGTTCACAGGAATGGTGTGTAAAGAAGATGAGGATTTAGTGTGTTATGATCATCTTAAGGTTCTAATTTATACTTCCCATTTTTATGGAAGTTGGTGTTTGGATTAATGATGTGTGAATTTCAAAGACTTGGAACAAGATAAAGTAGTTTGTCCTATTGACATAGTCAATCCATAGAAATGGAGTTGACATGAAGGTATGCAGAAAGATGACTCAAAAGGAAGAAATGTGATTGATTCACGGTTTTCGAGGAGGTAATGAAAGAGTCTGTGAGTTATGAACAGGACAAAATTTTAAACATTCAAGTTTTGGTGGGAAGTGGATTTTCTTAATATTCTAAGATGTCTATAATCTAAGAAAACTATAAACTACAATCTAAGTATTGGAATGAGTTGGGATTTTGAGAAAAAGATTACTGTGTATTCCTGCGGATCAAAGCACGCGGATCCAAAAATTTTGGATCCGTCTGATCCGTAGGTTTAAGATGGGCGGAGCCAACGTTAACACTAGGCGGATCCAAAATGAGGGATCCGCCAGATCCGCCGAACAAAAATCCTAAAACAAACAGAGAGCAATGCAAGTTTCGCGTTTTTCGATGAAAACCCGAAAATTCTCCTAGAACATATCTATTATCTATTATGTAAAGCAAAACTACCAAATATGTAGATTCTAACACACATTATCATATAAATAACATTGATCATCAAACTTCATCACAAAAGAAGTTAAGCCAAACAATGGCTTAAATTCGGAAAATTGATAACAATACATGTTATCATTAGTTCAAGTTGAGCTATACCACAAAAGAGTCAAGTACTAGCATAAGGTCTTAGTAAGCACATAAATTTAACGATACATAGTCTAATAACGTATTATACCAAACACTCTTTAAATCTCACTTATCTTTCAATATTTTAAGTATTTTCTTCTGATCCTTGCGGAGTTTCATTATCCATCGTCCTACATTCTTTAAAATTCCCTTTGCTTGTCGATGTTCAGCAGATTCATCATCAAGGGAAGGAAGTTGACTCAAGTAATCGATTGGAGGAAGCTTAGAGTTAGGTAAACCATCTTCATCACTAGCTGATGATGATGATGAAGATGAGGATGAGGTGTGAGCCCATTTTCCTTTTCTTACTGCCACTCTATAGTCACTAAGTGGAACGAAGGTATGTTTGATTTCGATGTAGTCTGGAACAAATCCGAATGAGTCTAGAGGAATAGGAATGGAAGCTCTAAACAAACGTGTAAGAAGCATTCCATATGGCATTGAGGTTTTTTCCTAAGACGCGTATATCGGCCATTCTTTTGGCAATATAGTAGGCTAGATTAAACTTTTGATGAGTAGACACACAATAGAGCATGTAGCATAAGCTTGCATTCACATGATCTTTGTTTCCAATAGTGCTAATGACATTTGCTCTAAGAATCTCTTCAAGTTTCTTAAATTCGGGTTTAAGTTCATTTAGTTCCATAGCGAATGGATCTCGACTAACTTCTTTGCCTCGGAGTTTCTTAGTTTGGTTGCTTCTAGGCTTGAAAAGATGATCACGGATTGTTTCTTTGGGAGTTAGAGGAGTATCATATGGGTGTTCACGACCTAGGTTTGAATCAAGAATGGTTAAAGGCCATTTGTCTGAGTAGAAGCAAGTTCCTTCTCTAGGAATGCCTAACACTTCCCCGAAATGATCTAATGGGAAATTGTAGGGATTTTGGTTTATTTTGAAATGAATGCTAAAAGATCCAAGGTCATCAGTGATGAGTTTCACGGAAGCATAAAACTCGAGAATGAACCTAGGGATGATAGGCTCATCTATGTCTAGGAGTGCATCAAATTGAATGACAGCCATTTGTTCACGGATGTTTGTTTCTTCTAAGAAAGATGAATCTACGGTTCTGCCTTCATGAACATATCGACTTTCTAAAGCTTTAAAAATTTTGATTTGAGATTCTGAGAGTCCCTTTGTTTGATGATGTTTGGGTAGGTAGTCGGTGGTCTTTTTGTGATCATAGTTAGTAGCGGGAGGCATGGTTTTCCTAGACATACAATTTAAGTTAGAATCACATAATATATACATATGTGTCTGAATGAGAATAATGTGGAGTATGATTATCTCGACTCTTTTGAGGCAAAGATTTTTGTGTAGTAAAATATGAGATAATCCAAACACTCCTGATCCGAAAATACATAAGGGTTATGTATTTTCTTAAATATGACGTTTTTGATTTTGTATGAACGATGATTGAAAGGAGTTTTTCCTAGTTGTGAAAAAGTAATCTTAATGGAGTATTTGATGATTATTGTAGTGTCTAATTGAAAACATGATTTGATAGTTATTTTTTAAGTGCCTCATTATTTTTGATAATCCCTAATTTAATTTAGTGCAACCTATATGAATTCTAGACACAAACAAGAGATTGAGATGGATTAGGATACTTACAATGATCGATTAATCACGAGTTAATTGTGGCGAATGAAATTTTGAGTTTTGGGATGATAAGGGTCGTCAACAAATTGGTTTTTATGTGGTTAGTGAGTGTAATGAACAGTAAACAGTGTCTGTTTATTGAGAATTAGTCTCAGCAAAGCACGGATCCGGCGGATCCCAAACAAGGGTTCCGCTCTTGTTATCGATTGGATCCGCAGGATCAGAATATATGTTTGGTTATTTCCGTTTTTTGGTTGAACTAGGATTCGAACAATTGTTTTCAATAATCCATGGACAGAAGTAGGGTTCTTTCTTGAGGTATTTGTGAGAAGATTATCAATGTTATCTTTTGAGAAACTTTCTCAATTCGAGATGTTCTCATCGTCTAAACATTGTTTAGGACGGAAATGATGATGAAAAAGTTAAGCTAAATTTTTGCTGAGGTGAACTGTTGCAATGTTGTTGCAACAAGCGAAAAAAAAAGGTTATAGAGGTTAATATTATAGACCACTAGAGTTTTCTCCACACTTTGCCTTAAGGTAGCAAGGACCATTTGTTTCTTAGTAAATCATGATGTGATACAATGTCTCACATTAGTACACATATTGTTTGAACTATTCCTATATCTCTAATTACCGGGATGATCTTAGTTGACATATATTATGGTTTCTACACCCATACCTTTGGGATACCATAAATGTCTCTTAAGTTCCTAAATGTTTGATGGCTTCAAAGTGTAGACATATATAATATTTGGAGCTATGGGATAGAGTATTCTACCTGATGCATCTCTATGTTTAGGATCATCTTGTGTATTTACTATCTTTATCCTTGGTGAGTCTGGTTTAGGAGAACGTGAGTGTTTTTCAAATGGTTTCCAGTCTATATTTTCTTATGCATATCCGTGATATATTCAAATTGGTTGAAAATATCCTTTTTCCTAATTGTTAACTTTTTGAAGATCTTAGATGAAGTTTATGATTTTTGAGAAGTCATGGCATATCTTGACAAGTTGATTTGGAGACGATGTCATCCTAATAGCGCATGATCCTACTTAGTAAAGAGTGTTCTCTACTAGGTTAGTTGTGTACTTACGGTTTATTTTGACAAGTTGATCATACCAAACTTTTGATGCTTGCTTAAGTTTGTGATCACGGCAATGCCGGGAGAATATGCTATAAACTTATCCTATGTCGATGCTATATTGTCGAGATATAATCCAAGAAGTTAAGACAATACTTGTCTTTAGATGTTTTAATCTAATTTTATGTCATAAAGGTTTAAGAACCTTTTCCTACTCATCATGCTAACTTTCAAATACTATATTAAAGATGTGGTACCAATAACTTATATTAAGTGAGTATGAAATCTGAATTATCTATGAGAGCAATCATCATGAGGAGTTATGAGGAACCGTACCTTTTTCCAATGTAACCTCCGTTGAACACTTTGTGGATTGAGAGGATACATTTGTTTTCAGCAATGTATCTTGAAGTTCCATTCATTTGGATCTAATCCTTTCTTTTAAGCATACCTAATGAAAGCTCAAGTATTTGGTCCCCAATATCTCATGGGTCCTTTTGGGTTAATCAAAATATCTCATGGGTCTTTTTAAATAGAGATGAGGGGTGAGGTTTTTGTATCTTCTTTTCTTGCTCAAGTTTAATAAACGTTTAAGTGTAAATATCTCGTGTGTGTGTGTGTTGGTACCACTCGGCATTAAGGGATAATAACCCTTTGTCGAGTTCTTGTTGGAGTAGTTTTGACCTAGTGTAAATACTCAGGTTGTAAGAAACAACATACTCATATTTATTCTACAATATGTTGCATAAAACATTTCTATGCAGTGCCGTCCTTGTGGGCTTTTAAACGAGAGGCGAGATGAGGTTAGTATTGCGATGAGCTTTTAGACCATGTGTAGTACTTTCAATCACTTAATTCGTCAACTTGTCAGCAACAAAATACTTATAGGAGGATTATGAACCAAACCCTTCAAGATTTTATAATCTTGTATCCTTAGGAGACAAATCCTAAATCATAACAATCACACCTAAACAAAATTTTACTTTTGAAGTAGGAAATAAATTTTTCATCGACCACATGAATTTCTTGAGATTGGGTAACGACATTTGTTGTCTTGGTGATGATAACATTATCATCTTCATTTATTCCTTATTTAGAGTATGCAAAACTTGATCTCAAGCAGGAAAACATATCCTACACCTGAGTGGATTGGATCGAAACTGGTTAGGTAGATTCTGTTCTTGGTCCCTGATTTGAGAAAAAATTTGGTTCTCGTTTCAGTCCGACTGCAGTTTAATTTTGGTCAGGTTTTTCTTTTGACTTTACAAAACTAAGTCGTTTATCAATAAATAAATAAATAAATAAAAACGCCTGAAAAAAGGTTGAGCTCGGTTCTTGCAGCTCTGGAAAGAGGCTACCTCTTCGCTTCTAATTTTTGTCTATTTGACAAATTTACCATGACGACTTCGGTAGTTTATAATCTTGCACCAAATAACTCTCTCATGGATGTTCGTAAAGATGCTAAATTGAACATAACATGCCTCAAGAGCTATCTAAAACGAGAGGTGATCTGGCTACTATACGAACGGGTTTGCTAGTGCATTTGAGGGCGTGATTTTTATTGATTGTTCTAATGGGTATCCATTAGGATTTAGCATTAGAAATTTAGAATTGTCATTGTTTGTGTGTATATGCATATATATGTGTACCTCGGTACATGTATGTACAAGTCATTGACTTCATTGTATGGCTCCTATTGATTTGAGACCAAACTTTATAAGTTACGAAACGACGATATGAGCTATACATAAATAACACAAGTCCTTGTGAGACTTTGTAATAACATAAGGGCCTATTACACTTGTAAACATAAGAGCCCTATTACACTTGTAAACTAAAGAGAAATTGCATATAAACTTAAATTATATGACTAATATATGTTTAATATTATACGTATTTATATGCAAAACTAATAAAAATGTGGCCCTTTTTAAGTGGAGACCCTGTGCAACACCACCTATTGCACACCCCTCCGAGACCCCAACGGCAGTGGGTGGCGGTCGTGGTGATTGATGGTGGTAACTGAGGTTATGTATTGAGGCCAACGGTGCAATTTTTTTAACTTAGGATTATGTATTAAGGACCATCGGTGCAATTTTTTTAACTGGCGTTAATAATGGATGGGCATAAAATTCTCAATTTGAAAGTTCACTAGTCATGCCATATAATTAAAAAGTAGGTTAGTCATAGTTGAACAAATAGGATAGTAGATTAGTCATATGTGGACTTAACCCTTTTTATGGTAGATTTATAAACTGCGGAATACAATTTTATTAGATGTACTCTATCTAACTTTATAAGAATCGGAGTTCAATATTTTGGTTTAAGACTTGAGTCCTGATTAAGATATTAGGTTTAAATTCTTCATCAACTCGTTAGAAGTCTACAATCACTAGTTTGAATAACCAAAGCTAAATTTTTGGTAAAAAGTGAACAAGAACATAAAAACAAGCTTCTTGGGAAACTATAGTTGACATCAAGAAACCTGATTGACTCATTAATTGCAATACTGAACAATGACAATGATCATAAAAACAACTGCAATGATCGTAAAAACAACCACAATATTGAACTCTGATTCTTATAAAGTTAGATAGAGTACATCTAATAAAATTGTATTCCGCAGTTTATTAATCTACCATAACATCGCCTCGCTAAGTGAAAGGCCAAAATAAAAAGGGTTAAGTCCACAAATGACTAATCTACTATCGTATTTGTTTCACTATAACTAACCTACTTTTTAATTATATGACATGACTAGTGAACTTTCAGATTCAGAATTTGCCCATCCATTATTAACGTCAATTAAAAAAATTGCACTGGTGGTCCTTATTACATAATTCCAGTTAAAAAAATTGCACTGTTGGTCCTTAATACATAACCTCAGTTACCACCACCGCCACCCATTTCCACCACCACCACCCACCAATCACCACCGCCACTCACCACCACCACCCACCGCCACCACCACCAATCACCACCCCATTCACTAACCACCACCACTTACCACCACCGCTCATGTTACGCCCCGTGAACGCTTTGACCAAAAACTTTGACTTTTACGCGAAAACGATCCAACTTTGACCTTCATTCCAAAACTCTTTTGACCATTAACAAAATCCTTAGATATATAGACCTTGAAACCATTTACAAATGAATCTAGACTCAAATACTTTTAAAACGACGGGTGGCACCCTAAAGTGCACTGACCTATCCTGTGCACTAAGGACCCCTAAAGTGCACTATAACCCCTATTGTGCACTAAGGACCCTAAAGTGCACTATAACGCATCTGGTGCACTAAGGACCCCTAAAGTGCACTATAACACCTCCGGTGCACTAAGGACCCCTAAAGTGCACTATAACCTCTTTTATGCACTACTTTCTCAAAATGACCCGTACGCCTTTAAACACAAAAATCGACACTTTAGACCTATATTTAAACACATTTAATACACATTGAACTAAAATATACCATATACATTGTTTCCCAAAATTCTTAACCCGTTTGACCCAAAACGGGTTAAAATGGACCTTGTCCCAAACACCCCTTTTTCTGCATAACCCTTTTGTGCACTTTTGACCCATTTTCACTACAAACCACCTTTACCACTTCATTTGCCCACCAAACTTAACCAACATCATTAATATAACATAATAAAACGTTTCCATAATCATTTGACCCGTTTACAACCCAAAATGGGTATAAACACACATTATGCCAAACACCCCTTTAACTTTGATCATGAATGCTTAAAGCATACTTTGACACAACGATTGACCACCGAATTAATAAGACGACCTTAACATACATTTTGACACTTGACTACACTTTACAAACCATTGTAGGACCAACGGGGGTACACCATTGAAATGAGCTCGGTATACTACCTAGCTTATACTTTCTTACCAATCTTATAAACTTGCATAACCAAACCTTAATCCTTAGTCCAAGCCTTCGCATTAACACAAGAGCCTACAAAACGTTGGACATTAAACCGTAAGCACAAATGCTTAGTAAGTAAAGCGGATATAATTCAACATCATATATCATTCATACATTACACGTCATAATCATTCGTTCTTTCACAACATTAATCGTAAAAGCATACCTTAAGCCTCTTAAGCATCATCATTCATTCTCAAATAAACTTCCAACCTATTGTATCATTCTTATGCTAGTTATGCCAAACTAGCCTTATAATCTATTAGCACATAAGCACATACACATCAAGTATTTCATTAACCTTAACATCAACAACACATAACATATAATGCATTGAAATCTATATAACATTAATTTATAACCGGTTTACTTACCTTAGTTTCCAAAGCTAAGTCAAATATCATCATCAATATCATCATCCTCCTCACCATCATCATCATTATCCTTCACAATTAATAAAGACCTAATAACACATTTAAGCAACATCATGAATAAGGGTTTATCTAACCCATCTAAACTTAACCATCCTCCATTCTAGATCATCATATAATCATATCTTGATCATATGATTAATCCCTACTTACCTCACAAATCATAACCTCATTAGAATTAAGATAGCGTATTACTTACTTGTGGGAAGATCATGGTTTAGGCTTAACCCTTGACAAGGAACATATCTCATCTTCCTATCCTACCCTCCTTTTTCTCTTCTAAAACCGGACCACAACACACCCCTAATAATAATGATAGAACTTGGAAGAGAATGGTAGAATTCTCTAGAATTAGGTGTAGGTTTAGCCACATGGCAACTATGGTCCCTCAAGTCTTCTTCTTTCTATTTTAGACACATTAAACTTATAACATCATTTAGTATATTACAACTTTAGCCCCTTAGGTCTATTCATTTCTATTTGTGCCACATAATACTTCCATAATTGTATAGAACATTCTTTGACTATCACTTTGACTATCGGGTTTCCACGTAACATTCATTGACTAACTAATCACATTAAGTCTTAGTCAATTTCATCTAGGGTGTGGCCTATTTGTATTCGGGATACGGGTCTAACAGCTCACCACCACCACTCACCATCTAGTCAGATCGTTCTTGCGTTTCAGATATGAAGTTTCATTCGAAGCTTTAGACAAAGGTGCTATGAGGATCAGGTAAAATCTGATAAGGTAGTATTTTTCTTGATATGTTTGTAGGATAGAACTTATTACCCATATTCGAGGACAAGGGGTGAAACGACCTCTCGATCTACTCCGTAAGGTGTTGGGTTAAGTCCCGCAACGAGCGCAACCCTCGTGTTTAGTTGCCATTATAGCATCTCAAGCTTATCTTTCTTTTGCACCCACCTACCACGGAAATAACGAATAATGAAACAATTCAATTCTAATAATTCTTTTTTGTTCAACAAGGCGGAGCCTCATCAGAATCTGGTAAGACGGGAGTGGGATGAGCTCCGTTCGGCTAATGCTCCTAGGTTGATGCGATGTATTCCACCAGTTGACTGAAGACTTGATTATTGGTATATCGATCGGTCAACCATTTTTAGCCTTCACTCCCTAAATAGGAATAGTGCTACTTTACAAATAGGGCAGATTTTAGGAAAGTGGTTCAGGTAGCTCAGCTGGTTAGAGCTGCGCAAGCCCTCTTCTATTGCATAACCTAAAAAAGTAATAACAAAATGGCTAACCCAATAGCAGATTCTGCAGCTACCTTATTTCGACAGATCAAACGAGCTAGGATTGAGGATTCACGCCTTCCAAGTGGTGGTGGTGATTGGTGGTGGTAAGTGGTGGTGGTGATTGGTGGTGATTGGTGGTGGTTGGTGGTGGTGGCGGTGGGTGGCGGCAATGGGTTGCCGCGGTGAGTGGTGGTGGTGGTGAGTGGCGGTGGTGATTGGTGGTGGTGGTGGGTGGTGGTGGTGGCAGTAGGTGGCGGCGATGAGTAGTGGTGGTGATTGGTGGTGGTGAGTGGCGGTGGTGGTGGGTGGTAGGTGGCGGTGGTGGTGAGTGGTGGTGGTGATTGGTGGTGGGACTAACTGAGGTTATGTATTGAGGACCAACGGTGTAATTTTTTAGCTGGAATTATACATTAAGGACCAACGGTGCAATTTTTTTTAACTGGCGTTAATAACGGAGCGGCATAAAATTGTGAATTTGAGAGTTCTACTAGTTATGTCATATAATTAAAAAGTAGGTTAGTTATAGTGGAACAAATAGGATAGTAGATTAGTCATTTGTGGACTTAACCCAAATAAAAAACCTACACCGTCAATGCGGTAGCCCTGCACATCAGGCAATTATTCTTACGTGACAACCAATTTTTGATGCAATCCACATGAAACAAATGCCCACATTGCAGTTTTCCAATTTTCATGTTTTCTTAGTATTCACTATAACAGATAGCACAAGTATCAATTTCTTGTTTTTCGCCTTCACACTTTCCACCAATCTTTGTTTTTGGTGTGCTCACTTGTAAATTTTTCATAATCGTAATCTCTGATAAACCCGGACCACTGTTGCCGCTGGTAGTTGGTCTTAATGGTGCAGGAATGGCCGATAACAAGCGCCAATTGTCTACCAAATATAGTTGGTTAACCTTTGTTTGTGGCTGATTTTGGTTGTGGTTGGAACTACTTGGAAGCCATAATAACTATACGAAGTTTTATCGAAGGGCTTGTGTCCCAATGGTACCCTGACAACCTCCTCAACCAAATGGTTGTGTGTTCAAGTCTTACGACATGTGAGAAAGTTTGTGGTTGTATATTGTGAGATAGTGCCGGTAAAAAAAAAATAAAAAAAATAACTATACGAAACAAAGTTTAACGAATAAGATTTGTATGCAAAAGTGATGAGAAGAGAATGATGTGATCGTAACATTGTTAGGTATTATATACAGTGGCGGAACCAGGAGTAAACTTCAGAGGTAGCGGGAAAAAAAAAAGTTAACCATAATTTTTTTTAACCGTACATCTAAAGGTCGTGAACAGTGCTTTTCCAACGGTCAGATTCCCCAACGGTCGTGAACAGTGAATATTAACGGTCACATAACGACTATATTTCTCCTTTAAATACCTCATTTTTAATCCTCATTCTTTCACTACCAAAATTTCCCCTAAAAACCTCAAAATGCCGCACCCTATTACGCTCTTAGGAATGGTTTATGTTGTTGCGATTGCTATCTTCATGGCATGCAATCCAGAAAAAGATTTCGGACTTCTAGGTGCTATCCTAATGCTTGAAACCGAAGGAATTGAACCCGAAGGAGTTGAACCAATATCATCATTCATCAACATTATTAGAACCAATTAACCAAATTACTAATCAGTAACTTACTAACTTGTCTAGACTTTCAAAAATCAATTAACCAAATTACTAATCAGAAATCACTAATCTAATCACTAATCAGAAATCACAACCATTAACCAAAATTACTAATCAGAAATCACTAATCAATTAACCATTACTAATCAGTAACTTACTAACTTGTCCCTATATAAAATTGAACCATTAATTCCTAATCTAATCACTAATCAGAAATCACAACCAAAATTAACCCTAATACTAAGAATGAAAATTAATAAATTATGAAATAGACTTGAAAATTTGAAATTACCTAAGGGCTAAGGCTGTAAGGCAGGAAGGGCCGAACCGCCGAACTCCGAAGGGCAGAAGCAAAACTGCAGAAGCTTTTAAGTTTTTTTTTTCCTTCCGATCTATAACTCAGTTTGTTTGTTTTTTTTTTTTTTTTTTTTGAAAGAAGGTAAGTACTAAGTAGTAACTTCACTTGTGTAGTTGACTGTGTAGACTTTTATTTAATTATTGATGATAGGGTGGAGAATAAAAGGCCACATGCCCACAAGGTAGCTGTCATCAACTTATCTTTTAAAAAAGTGTTTACAAATGGGCGCGTGTCATCAACTTATCTTTTGTATGTTTTTTTTTTTTTTTTTTCCTTTACTTTTAAACATTTAGTGGGATTGAGCCTTGGAGTTTTTTTAAAGAATGATTTGGTCGTGATCAATTTGTTTAGGGGTAGTGAAAATTTCTTTCAGGGGTAGCGAAATACGAAACATAGTACGAAAAACATAAAAAATTGCCAAAAATTCCACTACCAGGTAAAAGTTCAGGGGTAGCGCTACCCCTGGAGTACACATAGTTCCGCCCATGATTATATATATCTTTTATATAATAAAACAAAACCCATAGTGGGGACTTTTACATTTCAAAAGAATCAAATCATACCTTATTAAGTAATAATCTAATTATTATTATTATTATTTTCTTAAATATTAAATAAGAAAAGCCTAAATACTTCTAAATTTATCCATATTCTACAAAAAAAAAGAATGTGATTTGTAATCATTCAATAAAAACTTACAAAAATATATGTGTCAAAATATAAAAAATTAAAACTTGAAAACGGTGGAACAAGTTTTTCAAAGATTTGGGCTGAAACTTAAAATTCAGTATCATTCCCACTAAATATTTGAAGTCCCAACATTCTCAAATTCCTCCTCCATCAATCAAACTCGATCTCTTATCATTCATTCACGCACAATCATTGACGCAAGAACATCTCCTCCAAATCTAATTAACATTAAAACCAACTACATTCGTAAATAACCCTAATTCAATACCTCAATCAAAGTACAATAGTTTTGAAGATCCTGTTATAATAATTAAAACCCGAAATTAAAAATAATAATTTATTTAAATGATTAGAAAAAACCCCGCGCGTGCGCGGGCATTATATCTAGTATATATATATACACGTTTTGTAAGTCGGTCCTTGTACCACAAGAAGTATCCCCTCTTTCTCTACTCATTAAGTTGCCTAATTTAAAAATATATTTGTGCCCAAAGTTAATTTATTTAATCCCAAACATGTCATTTTTATTTCAAACTTTAAAACTTTTTTTTCTTTTCCAATGATTTTATTCAATTTTTCTCACAATATTTTAAAATATATTTTAAAGATTACAACTTCTTAAAGTGTTGCGATAAGAGTTACTGTAAAAAATCGCCTCCTCGCTGCTATTAAATAGCAAAAAGGATAGAAAATTATTCAATGTTCTAGTTTATATAAGTTGGATGTCATGCTAGTTTATATAATGAGGACAGATTGTACCAGGTTGTAACGAGATCTAAATATATAAGTTGTTGCAA
Organism: Artemisia tridentata subsp. tridentata; assembly: GCA_021014915.2. Lineage (NCBI taxonomy): Eukaryota > Viridiplantae > Streptophyta > Magnoliopsida > Asterales > Asteraceae > Artemisia > Artemisia tridentata. The sequence goes on from CP139505.1 coordinate 150,950,521, forward strand.
CTTTTTTGCTTATAAAAATTTATGTGTAGACGTGAGCACAATTCGGATCAAGTGAAAATAAACTAACGGGTTACAACATACAATGGTTAGGAGGATAAGTATGAAGAACTTGTAGGAAGATATAGCAATGTTTGCTTGTGTCCAATCAAAATTTTATTTTTTTATTTTTTATTTTTATTTTTTTTACTTCCATGAGACATATTCTGTCAAGATCAACTTATGAAGTTTGTCTAGTGACCTTGTAAAGTCAAAACCGGAAGCAAGGCAAAAAGGTAATCCCTTTCCGGAGCTGCAATTTGCTGTTGATACGGGAATTTCAGCTCCTATAAAAAGAAGAGGATACCTTGATGCCTAACAGCATAAAAAGGATCTAACAAAACAAAAACAAGAAGTAGGGTAAGAAGGCACAGGCTGAAAAAACAACATTTAATTCCAACACATGTTTTCAAGTTCCTGTTTTTCTTATTGTTTTTTCGTTTATTCTGTTCATCAAACTTTTTTGTAACTCATTAAAGAGATGGAGAAGAAACAAACTGTCTCGGGAAACTGAACAACTCTTTCTCTTCAAAAGGAGAAGACCATTCACGAGAACCACCCGCAGATGCTTCAGAACCTACAGCTCCTACCCCATCTGTATATAAACCGCCAATCGAAAGCCCGTTATTCCCATTCGACATAATACCCGTTGGCGGTCTCGTAGCGGTCTTACCACCCCTTCCTGATGCATAAAGATCTGCAGAGTTTGTAGAAGACATCCACATCCCATTCGTCCTTGGTGAGCTACTAGGCGGAAGAGGAAGTGGATCCAGACTCCAATCTATATTTGTGTAATCAAACTTTAAAGACTCACCTGTGTTCCAGTCTACAGGAGACGATGGGCCTGAACACCCGTTTGAACCAAATCCAGAGAAAAGCCCAAGAGAAGAAGCCGGCGCTAAGGTAGGAGTGGTGGTGCTGGTGGTACTACCCACCATTCGGTTCCACATACCACCGTTGTTGTAATGGTTCATGGAGCCATGTTGTCCAAAATGATTATCCAATGGGCCGCTGCTAGATGCATACTGATGTTGAGGATGTGGCTGCTGTTGTTGCTGATAATGTAAATGGTCATACAATTGTCCATTGCTGACACTGTTCACATGGCTTGAGGTGTTAAAGCTTCTTGTTGTAGCGGGACCATGTGAGAACCCATTGGTATTCATATTCATTACTGGTTCAACAACATTAGGATTCCAATCAGCAGCGGATGCTGATGAGGATGAGTTTACACTTGTAGGTATGTGCTTTGATTTTGGCCGCTGCATCATAATAACTGGTTCACGCACTGATCCCAACTGAAGGTTCTTTAACTCGGATCCAATATTTGCATACCGTAACTCTGTTTTGGCTGGTGGCGGTGCAACCTGTAACGGAGAAGTCAATGAGTATGAGACAGAAGGGTTTGATCCACCTACCGGCCATCGTTTCTCTAAGGATGGAGTAACAACTTGCTGCTGTTTTGCCCAATCTGAATTGGATGGTATTTTCTTTAGCAACTGCAAGCTTTTGATCCCGGGATCTACTGATGACGATCCTACAGTAACACCCATTTTGGTGTAATTAAAATCTCTACTGTCATCAGTTTTCTGCTGTATAGGTATCGCTTTTGATTGTGTTTTTGAGGTCAACGAGTTCAGCTTACCATAATCTTCAAGCTTTGGAGGGGCGGCGGGAGGTTGTTCTTGCTTCTGGTTTTTTAAGGTTTCTGCCGCCTGTTCAAGATCACCTTCACAGGCAACAATAGCACGTTCAACTTCCTGTTTTGAACATTTGAACTTCATCTCCATTTCTGTAATCCGAGCAAGTTCCTCTGATATATCAATTTTTAAATTACCACCACCATCAAGGTTATTTTGGTCACTTTGGTTGTCTGCATCTTCACCTCCTTCCAACAACCATATAACCGATTGCTCTACTTTACCTTCATTTAACATAAGAGCCATTGTTGCACGTTCTAAAGTGAACCCCATTGCCACAAGCTGCTGAGCAAGTGCCTCTAGCTTTCTTGACATTAGATAACCACTGCATCGTTCATGCAGCTCCTGGGCTCGCCTCTCTTTTTGTCGCTGATGTTTTTTCTCATTCTTTTGACGAATCTTTTCACGTTTATCATTGTCAACCCCAAGTACTGTTGTGTCGGGACGGGAGGATCCTTGGGTGTTTTTCTCTTTGTGATCTTCAGATTCACCTGACCAACTACCATTGTTAGACAATGAATCGAATTCAATAATCCCATCCTCCGACAGCGGTGCAGTTTCAAGTGTATGAAAGGTTCCCAGAAGTGGATTGTAACCACTGGTAGGGACACCACCACCTGTGTTCGCAATTGATGTGGGTTTGATAGAAGACTTTTGTGGCTCCTTGCCAGCAACTCTTTTGTCCTTTGACTTTGACTTAGATGCGGGAGACATTGTGATTTCCAGAATTGCTACAATATCAAAGAAATGTCTTAGTCAAATAACTGAAAATACTTTGTCATAATTCATACGAAGTTGTTAATGAACCGCTAGGCTGTTAGCACATTATAATGCAAATAATAAGACATAGGTTCATAATCATATGCACTCTTTATCAAGCAAATTACTGGCATCTTAATGACCAGAATTAAATGAGACATAAAAAAGATGGCAACAAATGTTTTAGATGACAAACTAGATTCAAAAAGATCCACACAGGAAAGAATGGCAATTGTTATCTAACAAGAAATTACAAACACAACGTTAAATTATTAACTTGTTTGAATTATATAGGAAGACATAGAACATAACATTCGAATAGTAGATATTGCACAACATCATAATGCATAAATTGTAGGAACTAGTTAAAAATCTCTAAACTCTATATTATTTTAATAAAATTGTCAACTCATATGAGCAAATGATGTTGCAAATTATATGATCATCGGAACTTTAACAAAATCTCCTTTACTGAACCTAGTTGCTTCTCATCAATCAAGATCGACAATATCATACTGGCTAAACTATAATGTGCATCCATATACACTAGGAACACTGGATTTCGCCTCAGAGATAATTAAGAGGTTAAAGTGAAACTATATTGAACTCATATTATCTAGTCAATCAGTTTTCCAATCGGTTGTAATCTGTCTATATATTTTGGAAAAAAATGAAATGAAAACAATCATCCATACTAAAAGCTGTTTGATACTCGATGACAACCCCTTGACCATTACAGACGCAAATTTCAGACAAACATAACTTTAGTTCAGAACTAATGCTAATAACTGTCAATTTAAGAGAATCGGTATAAGAAAAGTAAGGGGATGATTATATGTCTAATCCGAGATTGTGTGAAACAGATTCAATCCAGATTCTGTTTAAGCCGGTTATACGGGGAAAGTGAAGGAGGATGACTATCCTTTGTATAGGCGCTTGTTAACGCAGGTGTCCTGCGCTACTTTGCTAGTATATACATAGTTGAGGTTTTCCGTTGATACAAAAAGCATCAAATGAAAAAAAGTGTGATCTAGATTCCTGGATCGGAAAGACACAATCAAATTTGAGTAAGCAGTTTTGAAAAGGCCAGTGTTCAAGTCATAAGTGTCTAGAAATCCTGACAGGTCTGCGTCGGTCTGGTGGGGTACTAGCTACTGTTAAATTGCTTTGCGTAGGTTGTTGGAGCGACATAAAGTGTTTAACAACAACACAAGTATAACAATAAAATGGAATACGCCCTTATATTCTTAAGAGTTAAAATGACACTGCATTTCAATAAAACAACAGATAATCGTATTGACGTCTGAAGCCAATGGCAGACTAATATATGAAATAGAGAAAACAATACAGAATCCAAAAAGGACCAATAATGATACTAGCAACCTCAATACCTATAGCATACACACGTAGTATGATTACTCTCAACAAGCTCGCATAGAATAAAAAACAAAATCCAACAGCCGATATACACATAACCATTCACCGAATAAATTATCTGTTGTATTAACTAGCAATCATTACTCAATACAATAGAACCACGATCAACCATTTACTAAATGTATAATAAAAGCACGAAGATGCCCTTAATTCCTTATCCTTATAGTTGAATAGAACTTAATAGTTTACTGAAGAATAATCGTATTAATGTCCTCGGAACCAATGACCGACAAATATATGTTATAGGCAGAAAAATCAGGTTTCCAAGAGGTAACTATATTGATACTAGCAAACTCAATATCTAAAACATACACACGTGACACTGCTACTCTCGACTAGTTTTCCGCATACGCTCACATAAATCGACATTATAACTTGAGAACCGCTCACCAAATCAAAAATACATTACAATACTAGTCAAAACTTAATACAGTGGAGCCACAATCTATGAATCATTTCCTCGGTAACAAAACTACCAGACGTAACAAACATCTATACATAACACGCTAAACATAAAAAATCTCACAAACTCATTACGCTTCATATTAACCGACACGTCAACAACCCTAACTAACTCATCATTTCATTCCTCCAAAACTTCAACACCTAAATACACAAATCTCGCAAACTCGTTACGCCTCCACCGACAACGCAACAACAGTAACTAATTCTAATTCTAATTCATGATATCCACATCTATAAAAACAAATCAAATTCAACCATAACAACACAAAACACATAAAAATCAATGAATTACGTAACGGCATGATTTAGAATCAAAGCAATCAACGAAATGAATGAATTGACTTACCAAAATTAGGGTTTCGATGTCAAATTTGGGGGAAATGAGGTGACGTCACACGGATTTGATTCAATTGGGGTTTTGGTAACTTGATCTTGCTATTGGATCGAATTAGGTTTTTTTATTTTGCAGTTTTTGACAATTTCACCAAATGTGGTTTTTATATTTTTCTATTTGGTTTGCTGGTTTATCTCTCCTTTGTAATAAAACAACTGATTTAGTCACCACTAAGTTCGTTTTATTTCTTAAATTTTTTTTGGTATGTGGAAGCCCAATGATATAGTCCAGGTATGGCCCAATAGCAAGCTTATGTAAACATGTAGTCTGTGTTTGATAAATTGGTAACCTATTATTTTGCACGACTTACGCTCTTAGACGAATATTCGCGCAAAACGATGAGGTATAACGGTAAATAATTATACTTGCGAAATCATGATTTTGGTTTGACCATTTGTGCAAAATTTTCGGGTTTTATTTGTAGTCATTGCGAGGAAAAAAATCTATGAATTAGAAACAAAAATGATAAAGGTTTAAAATTAAACAATATTTAAAATATTAATTTAATGGGGGATATTGTTATCATTTTTAATCAATGGTATAATAGTCCACTAACATTACTTAATTTTAAGACATTTTAAGTTTCAATAATGAACATATACTTTTTATAAGTAGTTGAGATGTGCGGTGAAATTATTTGTAGATGGAGCTGAAATTATATATAAAGTTGGATGTTTGAATTATATATATTAAAACACGTTTGATACGTTGCCGTTTCATCTCCCGCTATCTACAGTAGCTACAGTACGCTACAGTAACGGGCCGATTTGGCCCGGCCCGGTTACCACTAGCCCAAAATCAAGTTTCGCAAATTGGCAAAAAATACCCAGAAGTTGACGCATCTTTGCGAAAGTAGTCCTTTTTCACAAAAAAAAAGTTTTCCCAAAAATCAAGTTCCCAAAATTGGCAAAAAATACCCCTTAATCTGTCGCCTCTTTGCAAAAGTAGTCCTTTTTCCAAAAAAAATTCAAAAAAATTGGCGAAAAATACCCTCAAAATTCGCGGGTCTTTGCAAAAGGGGTCTTTTTTTTTTAAACGTAAATTAAGGCTAAGATCACTGCCCTGCCGCAACGCGTCTATCGCAACGCGGTTATCCGTAGCCGGCCTCTTACATCAATATTCTGTCTTAAAATCTTAATTAAATTTTTTGTCAAATACAGCGCCCCGCCGCAACGCGGCGCACCAGCGCCCGACTCGTTATATATTAAGTTGGATGTTTGAATTATTTATTTCATAAAAATTAATTGTCAAATTGGTTTTAGCTAGAGCTTATTATTGTAAAATTATATAAAAATATATCAAGTTAAATCACATATATTTTAAGGTTCCGTTTATTTATTTATTTTATTATTATTATTATAATTATTATTATTATTTTTTGAATTTTTTGGAAAGCCTAGGGTTTTGTATATTTATATATAAGCTCTACTTATATCTAAAAGCTTATTCTCATCAACTTGAGTTTAGTGAAGCTTATTAAGGTTTTCCTAAGTTATGTATCAAACAAAGCTTGTTTTAGAACCTAGCTTCTTTTAAAACTCCAAGCTTCAAAAAGCTCGCATCTAAAAATTTGTTGTTGCAATTATAAAGTGATAAATAAATTACTAACAACTAACATGTGTGGAAAACTAGAAGGGGAGGTTGAATAGTTTTACGTCTTTTTAATTTTATTATGAAAGCTTTATTTACCTTTTAAAAAAAAAAAAAACTTAGATTCGAATTTATATGAACTCAACTTTTGAACAATATGAACAAATATAAGTAAATCTAAATAAACAATACAAGTAAAGTAATGAAATGAAATGAAAGATAGAGATGGAAAGATCGAACCGCGAGACAAAGGATTTATAGTGGTTCGGCTGCAAGGACACCTTCCTTGCCCTACTCCACTCCCCGAGCACCTAACTCGAGAGTTTTCTTCACTATGTCAACAAGCTCCCTTATGGCGGATAAAACCTTATACAACTTTAGCTTACACCGGTTTAACGACACAAAGCTAAATGTCGAGTTCTAATCGTAGCTAGAACCAATCTCACAACTTCAATCACAACTTCTTTACAACGGCTTCACAACTTCTTCACACCGGCTTCACGACTACTCCACTACCTAACACTACTTATTTACTCTTCTATTTCTTTACACCTTCACTACTTACACACCTTAACTTCTTCACAACTTCACTACTTACACACCAATCTAGCCTAAACAATTATGCTCACACCTATCTAACAAATATACACAACTTATACACAAATGAATGAATGATTACACAAACAACTTAGGTAGCAAGATGATACTAAGTTGCAATACTTCTTCTTTAGTTGTTGAAGGAGTATTCTTCTTTTGCACTTGAATGGTAGAAGCTTGGATCACTTAGAAACCAATGCTTAAGAATATATGATCAAAGGATTTAGAAAGGATTTAGAAAGGATTAGAAGAGATTTAGAACAGAAGGTTTGGGGTGCAAAAGGTGAGGAAAAAGTCCATGAATGAACCAGTATTTATAGGCAAAATCTGACAGCTGGAGGAGCGGGGCGGTCCCCTTAAATAGGGGGCCGGTCCCCTTAAAATTAAGGGGGCCGCCTAGTAAAATTAAGGGGGCCGCCCTACCCGAACGTTGCTCAGATTTGTCTTTTTGTGGGGAAAGTTTTTTCTGGAACATTTTTGCCATTTTTGATTGAAAATTTGAATTTATAAATTTATAATGGATTAAACATTTTTATTAAAAACCAAAAATAATTTTCTAAAAGATATAAAATGTTTGTGACATTTTATAAAAATTCTAGTGATTAAGAAAATGTTCCTTTGATCATATAATGCATTAAGCATTTGTTTATTCATACCTTAAGTGATTTAGTTGTTAAAATAGATATTTACAACTAAATACTTGTTTACTTCATAATCTTTCGTTTAATGATTTTACATTTTGTGATTATCAAAACGTAGAGATATCGAAAAATATTAATAATGTGTTTAGGCATTATTTATATCAACAATCTCCCCCTTTTTGATGATTACAAAATCTAAACTCATTAAATCTAAAAGATTAATTTTTAGACAAGTATTTAGTGAGCTTATATCTACTTCTTCCCCTTTTTGTAGAATCAAAAAGGTTATGCCGACAAGATTTAGATATGAAATTTGTCGGAACGAGAACTCCCCCTTGATGTGTACTCCCCCTCGTTTGAGGGTACCGAGGAGACGAGCTATGGAAATCTTGGCTGCAAAAACAAGTTAAGAACACAAGACATATATATGCATAGCAAAAATATTTAGAACAAACAACTAATCTTATTCATTCATTCAAGATGATCATGTATAGCACATGAATCATCATTACATCACACGATATGCGTAAAACATAAGGGTTACAACATAAGTAAAAGACACTAATGGTCCTAATATTGCCAAAGAGAGCGATTGGACTTGCTTGCGACACAAAAGGGTGAGGGATTTTATTTTGGGGCGGAAAGCTTGTGAGTGGGGCTTAGTTGTTTGATGGTGAAGGAAATGGAGCGGATGAAGTGGATCTAACGAGATTATATCGTTTTAGGGGAGGAATAGGATGAGGACGGGTGAGTAGATATTCGATCCAAGAAATATCTTCACTTAAGTAGAGAATTTGTTTTTGAAGGAAGATGCAACAAGGGCAATAGTGGGTGTGGTTTGTAACTTGATCCAAGTTGAGAGAGTGGGGTAAGCAATTTGAGTAGGGTGAGGATGGAGGTTGTCCCTTGTTGCGTTGTGCAAGGTGCATAGCAAGGAGATCACTAAGATCATGGATTTGGTTAATCTCTTCATGAAACTTTTGCCTTTTCGTGGGAATGTGGATTTGGTCATTTGGTGGGAATGGATGAAATTGGGGTGTGTGGTTTGAGGTAAAGTTTGATGTTTGACTAAAATGATAAGGGTTTTCAAAGGTTTCATTGAAGTTGGTTTGAGGTTTAGAAGTGTAGTTTGGAATGAATGTGGATGTTTGGCCAACATGATAGGGTTTGTGAAATGGTTCAATGGAATGAGGTTGAGATCTTGGAGAGTAGTTGGGAATGAATGAGGATGGAGGTGTTGGTTGTCTATTCACACCATTTGTGATGGACTTGTTGTGAGGGTGAGGTTTTCTTTTCCACCCGGGTTTTATGGTCATCCTTGCTAGCCTTGAGGTTTTTGGTTTTGGGTTGATGGGAGAAGACATGATGAGATGAGTGTATATGGTGAGGAATGAGGATATTTATAGTAGAGGATTGATGTGATTAAGGATTGATAAACTTGTTGTGGTGATCAGGACAGAATATGTTTGTGAATTTAGGGAAGGGTAGGATGAAATGGGCTAAAAAGCAGAAAAAGATTCTGTGAACTCAGCCTGTAGATGGCCGGTCCCCTTAATAATTAAGGGGGCCGCCTTATGAATTAAGGGGGCCGCCCATCTGATGGTGTTCTGAGTTCCAGAAATGGGTTTTTCTGCAGGAATAGGTAAGGAGGGCTATGTTTTGAGTTTTTTGTTTTAGGCAAGTCTCACTCTTTGAGGCAATAGAGAAATATATTAATAATTATGGATGCAAGACATATTAATTAAACACATAAACAAGCAATAAATTATATCTAGCAATCAAGGATTAATCATATAAGGCAAGGATAATAGAATAAAGGCACTAGAAACTAACAAGAAATAGGTGATGGAACAAAAGTGGAGATGTGATTAGCAATTTTGTTCTAGTGTGTGCCTATATGAAACAAATGTGGAGATGTGATTGTTTCGACTCCTAGATGCAAAAATTTCCTAAGAAACAATCCAAAGTCTCCTTGATTTGATTTTGCTAAATATATGAATATCAAAGATATATATTAGATTATATATTTTGACAATTCATGTGAGATTTTATGCATGAAAGAAAAATGTTTTTAGCATTATTTAACAATGCAAGGAAAATGGTTTTCATGTGTTTTCCTAAATGTGAGAATGATTTGAAGAAAGTAGATTGGGTTTTGTATATAAATATATTCATGCAAAAGAAAAATGTTTCCCAATCTTTAGGTTTGTGCAAAACAGATTCCTAGACACAGATGAGAGGAAGGCAGAAAGGAAGAAAAGAAAAAAAATTGTCAGACGATGGCCGATCCCCTTAATGAGAGGCCGCTCCCCTTAATAATTAAGGGGGCCGCCCATCTGATGGACCAAAAATGCAGAAAATTCAGTCAATTTGTTCCATCATTCCTAAGCCTAAACGTAAGTGGTTGAAGAGTTCGCGCTTAAGGGGTTTAGTGAATATGTCCGCTATGTTATCTTCCGATGCAACTTTTTCTATAGATATGTTTCCTTTTTGAACATTATCGCGAAGGAAGTGGTGACGTATTTCTATATGTTTAGTCCTAGAGTGTTGAACGGGATTTTTACTTAAATCTATAGCACCTTTGTTATCGCACATAATAGGGACATTATCTAACCTAATACCATAATCTACGAGAGCTTGTTTCATCCATAGTGCTTGTTGACATGCCTTTCCAGCGCTTACGTATTCGGCCTCTGTAGTAGAAATAGCAAGAGCGGTTTGCTTCTTCGAAAACCAAGATGTTAGGCAACATCCCATGAACGTGCATATAACGCTAGTGCTCTTTCTATCCACGTAGTCTCCCGCATGATCCGAATCCGCATAGACGATGGTTTCTATGCCGGATCCCTTAGGATACCATAATCCTAAGTGTATAGTGCCTTTAATGTATCGGAAGATACGCTTAACCGCTTCTAGGTGAGAGGTTTTGGGATCCTCTTGAAAGCGAGCACAAAGGCAGACAATAAACATGATATCCGGTCTACTTGCCGTTAGGTATAGTAAACTACCTATCATCCCTCTATACTTAGTGTTTTCTACGGACTCGCCTTCTTCATCTCTTGCGAGTTTTACTTCTGTAGACATCGGTGTTTTCATAGGCTTAGAGTTTTCTAATCCAAATTTCTTAAGCATCTCCTTAATGTACTTAGATTGATTAAAAAATATTCCATCTTCTAATTGTTTTATTTGTAATCCTAGGAAGAAATTAAGTTCACCTATCATACTCATCTCAAACTCATCATGCATGATTTTGGCGAATTCATCACACATATCATGACAAGTCGAACCAAATATAATGTCATCGACATATATTTGGACAATGATGAGATTTGGGCTTTTCTTTTTCGTGAAAAGAGTGTTATCTACCATTCTCATGGAATAATCATGTTTAATAAGAAATGCTTTTAATCGATCATACCAAGCCTTATGATATGTGTTAAATTACACATATCTTTTACCCGATAAAACAGACCAAATAGACCAAAAGTTAACCAAATATCCCAAATATATTGTGTTTTTGTGTTTATACATGTGCAAGTACGGATATTGAGAAAAAAACGAAAAGAAAGACAAAATGGACAAAAACGAGCACGAGATTTGGAAAGAGCACAAAATTACGAGTCTATCGTTATTTTATTTGAAGCATTGAGCCTGATATGTGTCTAAATACACATATGTTTACCTTGTTTAAACCCACATAAACAGCCAAAAACACTTTGAAAAGTCAAATAATACAGAAAATATCATTAAAATGTGTTTTTATGTGATACAGATACAAAAAGATTAAAATCAAGTGAAAATGAGCAAAGTTTGCATAAATGGCAAGTCTAGTCCCTGAACTTTCAAAGATTGTCAGAAATGGTCCTTGGATAAATTATTTTGAAGTAAAGTCAACAGCAGTCCCCAGGAATCAAAGAATGACAAATTGTACCCTTGGAAATAGTTTTGGATTTTGGCATGAATGGTCCCTGAATTTTCAGTATTTACACAATTGGTCCCCAAGGTTTACCTAAAATCCAAATCTATCCTAAACTTAATCCCATTTTGTCCAAAACTACATAATCCGGATCAAACAAAAACCCTTATATATTTACCCAACCCAACCCACATTTATTATAAACCCAGCCCACTTCCTAAACCTTTGACCCGGCCCACTCACCCTAACTAAATATCCCAGGGTCAAACTCATGTTTGACCCGTCTCCTTCCCCACTCACCCCGCCAAAACCACCTCACCTCTGCAATACCACCAATCAACCCTTATCCCCTGACAATCCACCTCAACCCCCCTCCTTATCTCTTTGCTACTCCCACTTGCCCACATGACTCAGGAAAAAGTTAAAAATCCCACTTGCCACGTTTCCCGCCAAAAATACATTGGACGATTGAGATCACTTCAAAGAAATTAAATGGGTGGGATTAGCTCGGAATTCATCAGAGAGTCTTTTGGGAGTACTATATAAAGAGGAGAAGACACAATGAAGAAGTTGTCAGTAGTTTAAGACCAAAATTAGTGTAGAAAGTAGCTTAATGTTATTTCAGTTTCATTTAAGGTTTTCAGTTGTAATTCAAGTTTGTTTCAAGTTCTATGTATTAGTTTACTCATGTATTGTAATAATTTTCAAAGTTAATGAATCTCAAATTTTCAAGTTCTCTGTTTTAGTTCGAATCAAGTTAATTATCAATCAAGTAGCTTATTTATTGTTTGAATAAGCTTATACAAGCTTAATATAGCTTGATGTAAGCTTATTATAGTTCATATAAGTTCTGTTCTAAGAAATCAAGAGAAAGTCAACAAAAGTCAACTGAAGGTCCAATAAGCAGTTCTGGGGGATAGAAGCTAATCTGGATGGCTTTTCTGGTTTCTAGCTTGTTGACAACAAGCTAGGAGTAGTTTTTGATCCTTGGTTCTTGTTCTAAAAGCCCTTTGCAGTTGTAAGAAATTTTCAAGCTTTTTCTCAATTTCTATAGTTACTGTTACACTGCTTAATTTTAGCTTATTTATGTATTTTATTGCTTATTACTAGTTTATGATCACATATCTTCAATAATTTCACCATTAATCAGTACTTGTCTTCATTTTTCTAAAAAAAACATATAAAAAGCTCAAAAATAGCCTTAATTAGAAATAGCTTATTTATAAGCTCTTTGCAGTTTTTAATCTTTAATTAGCATAAAAATAAGTTAATTTAACTTAAATCATTAAAATTCCTAGCTTAAATAACCTGTTCTAATAGAAAAACCAAGACAGACCCAGTTGAAGGGGTGTTTGGCTTTAGCTTATTTTGGTCCTTAATTAGATGTTACTGTGCATTTGTCAATTTTCCAACTTTGGTCTAGCATAAATAAGTCATAATAAGTTGTTTAGAAGTCCTAGTCAAGCTCAGGGATAGGAAATCTAGTTTTGTGCAGGCTATTTCATTTTCAGCCTCTTAGACTGCCCAAATAAGCTATAATCAGCCACAAGTTGATTTGGTACTTTTCCTTGGCTGGTCTGAGTCCTTTTTGATCCATTTAGTGTAAACAATAGAGTTGGATTAAGCCTGAACATCATTGTGCACTTCTGCACAATTCTGCATAACACAGCAGAACCCTCAGTTATACCTGCTGATCTAGTGCTTAATTGAACATCAATTGGGAAGTTTGTGATAGGGCTTTTCATATTTTTATATAGCCAGTAGTATAGGCTATCTTTTTCCCCCATTAGGTTGTGTTTCAATAGCTTATTTCATTGCTTAATTTGCCCTGCAAGTTGGCCTTATTCCTGAGTTTCTGTGCACACTTTGCAACTGCTTATGTGTCCATTTGCTTAATCTGTGGGATTAGCTGTTTGAAATAAGTTGTTTTAAGCTTATATAAGTTGTTTGTTCCTGTTCTGAGCATTTGGTTGAGTTTTGAGCTTATTAGCTTATTTTTGGGCTTATTGCAAACTGCTTATCTGCCCAAATCAGCCTATTAAGCTTAGATAACTTTTCATTTTATTTTTCCTATCTTTTAATTTATATTTTAGAATTATCTGTAAAGTTTCATAATTTTCTGATTAGTTTTGATATTTTTAATCTTTTTAATTAGTTTCTATTAGTAATTAAATCATAATAAATAGAATAATAATCATAAAAATATAATTTTAATTTTCATAATTTTCTTTTGTCATTTAGAATCTAGGAAAAATAAGATAATATTTTTAGACCTTAAGAAAAACAAAAATAGAAAAATAGTGATAGCTTCTATTTAATAGAATTTATCTTTTTAAATTTTTAATTAAGTAATTTTCATTTTTATAATTTTCTTAGCTTTTTAATAACATAAAATATTTTTAGAAAAAGTTTTAGATTTTTCTTTGTCCATTTAGTATTTTTTTTTTATAAATTTAAATAGTTTAATAAGTAATTAAATAATAAATAATTAAAAATAATTAAATAAAAAGTTAAAAAAATATAATTTAAGTTTTTAATTAAGTTTTAAGTAATTTTACATTTTTAGGTTTTAAATTTCATAAATTTCAGTTTTAGTCCCATTTTAGCTTTCCTGTTACGCGTTTTAGTTTATTTTTATTCGCGTTTTATTTTCTTATGCATATTTGTTTTTAATTTGTTATTTAGAATTATTAAAAAAAAGCAAAATCAAAAATATCTCAATCACATCAGTCACTCTAATCCTAGCTTTTCACAGTTGCCCATTCACACCTCGTTGGGAAACGACCTAGGTAATTACTTACCTGTCTTCACACTACACACGAACGTGAGTTTTTGCAAGTATCCTTTTTCACAAAGGGGTAATTTGTATTTATTCACGCGTATCCGCTGTCTGCATTTATTTATAGGTGTATTCAGCGCGGATTAGAGCCAAAAGAAGAGAAATTTAAAGATTATTTATTTCAAGGACCAATGAATTAAACATAAAGAACGATGAGGGACCAAAAGCGTTTAATTCATATGAAGTTTAAAAGATAAGGACTAGAAGTGAAGAAGAGTGGTGTAAATTGGCAAATTACACCAATGTTAAATTAATTCTCATGGAATCTAGGTGGGTCCCACAAATTGTTTTTGGTCTTTTGCTGTGAGATTACGACAAAGAAAAAACTAAGACAAAAGAAAAGATGCATGTTGCCAGCGCATGAAAAAAAAAAAAAAAAAAAAGATAATAGAAGAAGGAAGCCACGTGCAGCAAAAGAAAAAGAAGAAGAAGAAGAAGGACTCCAATTAATGCTCCACCAACCGCCTAAGAGAAAGGAGCAGCCAATTAAAAGGCGCCACGTGGCCTGGCATGGAAAAGCTAACCGACTCAAATCTGCTATAAATAGAGGAGATGATCCACAGTTTATAAGCAGTTAGTAGTTTTTTTTTTAGTTAGCAGTTTGTTTTGATAACTTTAATTTTTTTTCTTCAGTATTTTTATCTTTCAGTAACAGTCTTTAACATTTATTTTACACAATTCAGTTCTTTATATAATCAAGTATCTTTTAATTTTCTCTTCATTATTTTTCATTTGTACTTCTTTGAATTAGAATAACAGTAGTCACTCTTCAGTTTAATTTTCTGCAACCGTTATTACTTTCAATTTATATTATGTTTTAACTTTATGTTTAGTATTTTATTCCTGTTTGTGATAAAAGAGCTCTTATGATGGTGTAGTGTAAAATCTTGTTTTACACATTGGTCACACACACTCTTTTACACTTTTACTTTTTACAAAAGTTTATATGTTTTTCTTGTTTTTTTCTTGAACAATAAGCTATTTAATAGCTTGTTCATTTAGATCTAGTCCTTAAACATACCCGATTCGCGTCTATTCTTCGGAGTGGGCAACTTAGTTTCGGGTGGACTCAGAGCTAATAGTATTTAGTTATAAAGTTTTAATCTTTTTACCTTTTAGACTACTTTTAGCTTATTTCATATAATAGTATTGCTTATTATTGTTTATTATTGCTAACCTTTAATAAAGTTCTTGTTTTTTTTATCTCTTATCTTTCGCGACCTAAGGCGAGGAGCTTAAGGGTCTTATAAGTTTTAAAAATCATTAAAGTTTACAACTTTATCAACTTTTATTAAGTTATCTAGTTAATAAAGCTTTAAACTTTATTAACTATATAGCAAAATTAACGTTGACAAAGAAATAAACTTTAATCATTTATTTGATTTATAAGATCGGGTGGTTATTCTCTCGTATAAATCACCGGGTCTTAATCTTAATCTCTTACCTTTTTATCATTTTTAGTTTAAATACCTAGTTTAATATCATGTTCACTATTGTAGAATTAATTGATATTAGTTTAATTATTACTTAGCAAGCATATCTTTTTATTATCTTATTTTCTAGAGCTCGTTGTTATCTTCGTAGTTTTGCTTAATTAATCTAGTTTTTATTTTTATCACTTAAAATAGTCTTTAATCTTTTAGTTTAAAACCAAACAAAAGTGAAAATACAACTTTCAAGTATTTTAATTACAAACCTCAAACGATATCCTCCATTCATACCTCGCTGGGAAACGACCCGGGTAACACTTGCCCGGAATCACATATATCTTACTTGTGAGTTTTGCACGTTGACCTTTTTCCCAAAAAGATTGACTTGCTGACTCGCACGTATCGTGTATATTTGATATATTGATGAGTGGTCATTTACTCATCATTTTATACCCGTAAAACCCCACAAAAACGACCAAAAACACCCAAATGGACCATATAATGTTACAAATATCCTTGGATTGTGTTTTATGTGTTTCAGGTACAAAAGGATTGAAAACGGGGCAAATACGGACAAAACCGAGCTTGATTTGGAAAAGAGCCGAAAACCGAAGCCGGAAAAGACAATTTTCATTTGGATTTAATTCGAGCTCAAGAATCTCAAAATGACCCTTGGATTATTCTTACTTGGCAAAATTGGCCCCTAGAAGAACTTTGCTATGTTGGCAGAATTGGTCCTTGAGGTTTACATGTTTACAACTTTGGTCCTTGTGTTTGATTTCATTTATTCTAAAAAGACCCTACTACAAACAACCAGATACAAAGACAAACACAACCCATCCCATAAACTTATAACCCAATCCTATAATCTAAACCCCACAAGCCCACTACCCTTAAGTTAAACAAACCCGGGTAATACCTTTAACCCAATATCCCACTACCCGTTTTAGTTAAATACGGGTTATTGGTCAAACCCCCAAAATCCTAAGTCAAAATCCCTAACTAAACAATTCACCTACTGTACATCTTCTCCCATTAAGCCCTAATCCTCTGCTAATCCTCCCCATGTCACTCTCACCACCACTTCAGTCCAAGAAGAACCCACATGGGTTTGCCTTTGGTCCCCTTCCACCTCAGCGATCCGAAGCAAAGGTATCATCTAACGGCTACAATGAGAAGAAGTGGAGACCAAGTATACATCCAAGGGTTGAAAAGAAAGCAACGAGGAACACACACACAGAAGAAACACAAGAGAAGAGTGAAACCCTAATTTATTTTTGTTATAAATAGGATAGTAGTAGCAGTTGTTTTTCTTGAGGTTTATTTTAGCTTTTTTTTTTTTTTTATTTAAGGTACTTTGTAATTTTAATTTCAGTTGTAATTTACTCTTATTTTAATATTCAATTCAGTTCTTCTTTTTATCCAAAATTAGTGTAGCTTATTTTGAACTGCTTATTGCTTTTTTTTATCTGCTTATTTTACTAAACTTGTGCTTATTTAGACTTGGTGTAGATGTTCTGAACATTAGTTGCTAGTATGAGGTATCTTAATTAGTTTTGCCCTTAAAAACTTAGAAAAAACCAAAAACAGCTTTTTACTTATTAGCTTATTTTTTGTTGTTTTATGAGGTATCTTATGTTGGATTTGCTTGAGCTAGTTGTTTTAGGCTTTGGTAAAAGTTTCAAGTGGTTTTGAGGTTTACAAATCCTTCTGCACATCAGATCCAACATTAGCAGTCTGCATGTTTTTGAGTTATTCCCCTTAACTGCCCATCTTAGATCTCCAATTAGGATAAGTTAAAGTAGGATTTGGATTTTGATTTTCGTTTTTCAAGTAGCTTGTAGGGTACATTTCTTCTGTTTCAGCTTATAACTAGATTTTAAGCTTTCTAGTTAGCTTATTTTTGGGCCTGCAAGTCTGCCCCTAGCCCCTATTTTGCCCTGTGCATGTGTGATCAGCAGACCACTTCTTTATTTTTGCTTATTATGTGCTATTTTATTGCTTATCTCTGGTTCTTGTGGCTTGTTGTTAATTGGACTCTAGCTTTTAGTTGGAATTTAGCTTATTCCATGTTCTTAGCTTAATTTAGATCTTCAAAATGTTTTTTAGTTTCAAAAACACTTATTTGCTTGTGCTTATCAGATTTTAAAACAGAAAAAACCAAAAAAAAAAATAGTTAACCAATAACTGACAGCCCTGGGGTTCGAACCCAGGTCTATCAACTCACAAAACAGCACCTCACCCACTGCACCCTTGGGATTTCTTTAATTAACTTTTGCAACATTTATTTTAAAACCCCTTTTTAACCCTTGTTCTTTTAAGCTACTCGAACTTATTTAATTTTTCCCAGCTTATTGAAATAAGCTGGGACACCTTTTATATTTTTCATAACTTCAGATTAGTATAAAGTATTTTAGGAAAAAATTTCAGATTTTTTTCTTTTCATTTAGCATTTTTAATCATTTATTTTCTTTAAAATAGTTTTTAATTCGTATTTAATTATTTAAAAATCAGAAAAATGCAATTCTTTTTTCTAAAATTTTCTTTTATCATTTAGGACGTAGGAAAATTAAATTTGCATTCGTAAGTTAATTTTTTTTAAAGATTTTCACTTTTAGGCTCGTTTTTATATTTTAGTTCGCGTTTTTATTTTTGTTTTAATTGCGTTACTTGTTTACTTTCCTAAATTTGGAAATCAAAACCTTAATCGTGTTTCAAGCATTTTAATACCAAACCTTAAACAATATCCTCAATTTCACGCCTCGCTGGGACCACGACCCGGGTATACGCTTATCCGGTATTATAATCGATTTTCGCGTCGAACCGTCGCTAGTTGACTTTTCTTTGTGAGAGGTTTGACTTGTGACGCGTTTTGCACGACTATCATTTTGGCGCCGCTGCCGGGGAGGTGTGTTGCGACAATATCGTTACGGTTTGACGATTAGTGACTTGGAGATCCTTCCTCGTGAAGTTACGTTTTTATCTTGTGAATATTTTTTATCAAAAATCCAAAAAAATTGAAAAACTTTTCAAAAAACTCAAAAAGATTTTCTTTTCAAAAATTATTTTCCTTTTTCTTTTAAATGTTTCTAAATTTAAAAACCCAAAAATATTCTTCTTTGTAACACCCCAACCCGACAAGGATAGAAGCATCACATTATGGTGACAAATCAAAGCATACATAAAAGCACAGCGGAAGTCTTAAACAAATACATAAGAGAAAGTCAAGTCAACACGACTTGAATAATACATAAGTTCACGGAAAGGAAAATAATCCAAAGGTACGAATACAATGAAATCCAAGTTCAGAACAAAGTCATAAGATAAAGGTGGTCATCTAAGGTCAAAGCTTCATCTATCTCTCATCCCATCCAAAGCATAATCCAAAAGCTCCTAGCTTAGATACCTGCCGCACACGAAAAGGAAACGTGCGGCTGAGCTTAAAAAGCCCAGTGAACAGATATATATAATAAACGGAAACGAACAAACGAGGCATAAAGAAAGAGATATAAATAAGGTACAAGAGTAAAGGTTAGGACAGTTATCCACCACGAGCCCATATCATAACATATCATATCATAGCATATCATAATCATACAGAGGGGATGCCTCTCAAATAAGCCGATAATATGAGGGGTGTCCTCATGTACCAGTTGGAGTGATCAGCTCCCATATTTTTTGAAAGGAGTGGATTGCACCCAGCCCCAGTCACCATATCATATCATATCAAAGCATATCATAACATATCTAGGATGCATCCATACGCCCCCCAAATAAATCATATTGGCCATATCAAATCATATCATAGTGAGCTCATATCATATCATAATGGGGACGGTGTACAACATCACTCGAGTACACTAGAGTCATGCCACTGGTGCATCAATGACATGGCCATGTTACCTTCATGGCTAGGAAACATATTTGGCTCGGGTATCAAACTGGGGTCAAAGGTCAAGGGTTCATATCAAAGCAAAGGTTCATATAGTCATAATCCAAATCTCAAAGTTCATATCACAGGGTTCATATCAAAAGGTTCATATGCCAAAGGTTCAAATGTCAAAGGTTCATAGCAAAGGTCAAGGTAAAATCAAATCAGTGTTCAAGAGACTGAAGGCACCTTATTAAAAAGGGCAGAATATCTGTACCTTATTCCAAAGCAAAGCACAAACCAAAATGAATAAGATGAAAAGATCAGGTCCTCTCCTTCTTCATACCTAGAGGGGTAGAAAAGAATTACAAACCTTTCCATTTTAAGTAACTTTCCATTTTTATCAGGTTTCCATATTTAGTAAGTTTCTATTTTTAGAAAGTTTCCATAATTAGAAAGTTTCCATAATTAGTAAGATTTCCATATTCTCAATTAGGTTAAGTCGTTATTGAATCATATTATGGTTTTAGGGTGTATTTTAACAAGACACAAAAGTTTAGGGTTACTTATGACCACTTTACATAAATTAGGGTTTTAAGTGTAATTATATCAAAGTTAGGATTCAAATATGAAAATATCCCAAGTAATCTGTTTTGAATCCATATTTATCAAGTTAACAAATTCAGCCCCTCAAGTTTCCCAATTTTACACTTTACACCCTTAAGTTATATAATCTACATTTTAAACCTTATAATATCCATAATTACACATTAGACCCTTAGTTTATCAAAATTACACAATGGACACTTATTTCATCATATTATACGAATCTACCCTTAAGTATTCATAAATTACACATCAAGTCCCTCAAGTTATCAAAGTTACATATTTAACCCTTAATTTACATTTTCAATCTTTAATTATCAATAATTATATATTAAGCCATTAAATTACCAAAATGACACATAACCCCCTGAATATAATTTATTACTCAAATCAACCCTAAGTTTCCAGAATTTACATATTTAGTCCCTTCATTTTAATTATTTACAATTCGAATTGTACTTTATTAAAATAAACATTTTACTCCCTTTAAATATAAAAATTACACATGACACCTCCAACTTATATTTTATTCGAATAATATGCAGTCCAAATTAAGTTCTAAAAATAACCCTTGAGTTTCAAAAGTTACAAAACACCCCCTAACATTTTAAATCAAATCGCATAACATTTTTATTAACCAAAAACTCTAGCCCTAAAAATACCAATCATTACTAAATCATCATATAATCATTATAACATCATTTATCATTCAAAATCAAGCCCTAATTTATAAACCCTAATTCGAATTACATTTTATTTTCTTTTTCTTTTTAATTTCCTTTAAATCGGTAAACTAAATAAATCCAAAAATAATTCGATTAGGCCCCCATAATTCGAAGTAGCATTTTTCTCAGATGAAAATGATTATATAGAGTCTAAATAAATTAACTATGAAGCCTCAAAAATTCGGATACAATTATTTAGGTTTTATACACGTTTTTGAGTTTTAATTCACAAATAATTCATAGATCATGCATGGTATGTTCTTATCATTTTATTTGATGTTCTAAGCACATATAGGATCTGATAAAAATACCACAAGAGGATTCGAACGTGTAGAATGGGTGCACGAATTGTTTCCCTACGCGTATGAGAAAAAAATCGAACCAAATTCACCACAGCTTCACGAACGATCTACAAATCTTGAAACCAATTTTCGCAGGTCACATATGATGTGAGGAACACAAGAAAAATAAGAAATGAATTTTACCAAGGTCGTGTGAATCAAAATGGAATTTTTACCTTTCGGGTTGAATTAAACAAGAAAATTCGATAATCCTTGAATCCGGCCACCACAATTCGAGTTAGTATTTTTCTAGGCTCCTTAGGATGATGCTTGATTGTGTAAAAATGCTCTAGGGTTTTTAGGAGGTCGAATGGAGGCTATGTGAGTTTTTGGTGTGTGTTTATTCCAATCGGTAATAGGGTTGAGGAGAAAATGATAAGGATTTGTTTTAAACTAGGTAAGCCGAGTCAAGGGGGGGGAATAAGACCAGGAATTTGGTAAAATTGATTGGCAATTTAATGTGATTAATTTCCACATTTAAATGCATTTATTTTAATTTATATAATTTAAATTGTTAATAAAAAGGTCATTCGGTTCTATGAGGGCATTTTAGTAATTTTATCTCTTGTATAAATGTTAAATGAAGTTGTTAAAATTATTTGGGATCATAACTTATGCATTGCCAGAAGTTTGGGATCGATTCGATACTTTATACGCTTTTAAATAATTTTCGAACTTGTAGGGGCAATTTGGTCTTTTTGTACATTTTAGATTTTTTTTAGGGTTTTACAACTCTTCCCCTCTAAACGAAAAATTTCGTCCTCGAAATTTGCAAAGCAGTAGAACTGAAATGGAACGGAAACAAGACAGAGACATACCAGATCAGAATACAAAATGAGGATAACTAGCACGAATAGACTCCTCAGTCTCCCAGGTAGCTTCCCGCTCTGGGTGGTTCCGCCAAAGAATCTTTACGAACGGAATTACTTTACGTCTCATAACTCGCTCTTGGCGATCCAGAACCGCTTCCGGCTCCTCCGGAAGGGACATATCTGGCTGAATCTGATCGAGAGGATAAGATACCACATGAAGAGGATGATAGTTGTATCCCCGTAGAAGAGATACATGGAATACATCATGCACATGCGAAAGCTGGGGAGGTAGAGCTAGGCGGTAAGAAACCTCTCCAATACGCTCCAGGATCTCGAACGGTCCGATGAATCGAGGACTCAGCTTGCCCTTGATTCCGAAACGTTTAACTCCTCGAAACGGTGAAACCTTAAGGAAAACCCGATCGCCAACCTGAAACTCCAAATCACGACGGTGCTTATCCGCATAACTTTTCTGACGAGCCCGAGCTTCTTTTAACTTCTCCCTAGCAACATCTACCTTCTCATTCGTGATCTGAACCAACTCCGGACCCTCAATAGCACGCTCTCCCACTTCGTTCCAACAAACTGGTGCTCTACATTTCCGTCCATACAACATCTCGAAAGGAGCCATCCGAATACTAGCATGCCAGCTGTTGTTATAAGCGAACTCTACCAAACAAAGATACTCGTCCCAATTACCCGTCCACTCTAACGCACATGCCCTCAGCATATCCTCCAATGTCTGGATGGTCCGCTCTGACTGACCATCTGTTTGAGGGTGGAAAGCCGTACTGAACTTTAGTCGTGCACCCCAAGCCTTATGTAGCCCTTTCCAAAATCGTGAAGTAAACCGTGGATCCCTATCTGAAATAATAGCCGTAGGCATACCGTGAAGTCTAACGATTTCCTGCTCAAAAATCTCCGCCAATCTAGGAACCCGATAATCCATACGAATCGGTAGAAAATGAGCCGACTTGGTTAGTCGATCGACGACCACCCAAATCGCATCATGTTTCTTTCTGGTAAGTGGCAAACCCGATACGAAATCCATAGAAATTTCCTCCCACTTCCAAGTCGGAATATCTAGCGGCTGCAGCAACCCACTAGCTCTCTGATGCTCTATCTTGACTTGCTCGCAAGTCAAGCACTTAGCCACATAAGAAGCCACATCATGTTTCATACCGTTTCACCAGAAATGCTGCTTAAGGTCTCGGTACATCTTAGTGGAACCCGGATGTATAGTAAAGGGAGAACTATGCGCCTCTGACAAAACAGCCTCTCGCAAATCAGGATCGTTGGGAACACAAAGACGATCCTCGTACCACACTACACCAAACTCATCAACCCGAAACTCAGATTGCTTTCCATCTTCCACATTCTGCATAATAGCCCAAAGTTCACCGTCATCTTTCTGGGCTTCTTTAATCCGCAGGATGAGATTAGACTCAACCTTTAGGCTAGCCCAGTAACCGTCACAACCCCGAACACAAAACTCAACATCAAGGATCTCCAAATCGTTTAGAATCCGAGGCTCAAAATTTAGACTAGCGACCATACCCGACTTCCGGCTCAGAGCGTCGGCAACAACATTTGCCTTGCCGGGGTGATACTGGATGTTGGTGTCGTAATCTTTCAGGAGCTCCAACCATCGCCTCTGTCTCATATTCAGCTCCTTCTGCGTGAAAATATATTTAAGGCTTTTGTGGTCGGTGAAAATGTCACATGACTCGCCGTATAGATAATGCCGCCATATTTTAAGAGCGAAAACTACTGCAGCCAATTCCAAATCGTGCGTCGGATAATTTTCTTCATACGGCTTCAGTTGCCTCGAAGCATAGGCGATAACTTTCCCGTGCTGCATTAAAACGCAACCCAAACCCTTTTTAGATGCATCACTATAAATCTGGAAACCACCCGAACCGGACGGAAGAGTCAAAATAGGTGCCGACACTAATCTCTGCTTAAGCTCCTTAAAACTGTTCTCCCTCTCCTCAGTCCATACAAATTTCTCCCCTTTTCTCATCAACTGTGTCAATGGCAAGGCCAGCCGCGAGAAACCCTCAACGAAACGACGATAATAACCAGCGAGTCCCAGAAAACTTCTCACCTCAGTCACATTTGTAGGTCTAGGCCATTTAGTGATAGCCTCGACCTTCGCTGGGTCCATAGTGATACCCTCCGCAGAAACAACGTGACCTAGAAAAGCGACCTGACTCAACCAGAATTCACACTTAGAAAACTTCGCGTACAACTTCTTCTGTCTAAGAATTTCCAACACAGTCCGAAGATGCTGTTCGTGCTCCTCCTTAGATTTTGAATAGACAAGAATATCATCGATGAAGACAATGACAAATTTATCGAGGAACTCATGAAATACCCGGTTCATAAGGTCCATAAAAACGGCCGGAGCATTGGTCAAGCCAAAAGGCATAACCAGGAATTCGTAATGACCATAGCGGGTGCGAAAGGCAGTCTTGGGAACATCTTGTTCCCTCACACGAAGCTGATGGTAACCCGATCTCAAATCAATCTTAGAGAAATGCTTTGCCCCTTGCAATTGGTCAAACAAATCGTCGATGCGCGGAAGGGGATAGCGGTTACGGATAGTAATGCGGTTGAGCTCCCGGTAATCAATACAAAGGCGCATACTACCATCCTTCTTTTTCACAAATAGCACAGGAGCGCCCCAGGGAGAAACACTCGGACGAATAAAACCGTTCTCCAATAACTCCTCTAACTGTACTTTCAATTCTTTGAGTTCAATGGGAGCCATTCGGTACGGAGCCTTAGAAATAGGCTCAGCACCGGGAACTAGATCAATACTGAATTCAACTTCTCTGGTGGGAGGAATACCAGGAAGTTCTTCGGGAAAGACATCAGCGAACTCCCGAACAATGGGAACACTACTAACATCAGGTCCCTGAGAAGACGTATCTTTAACAGAGGCCAAAAACCCTTGGCAACCATGAGAGATTAGAGTCCGCGCTTTCATAGCAGAAATGAGTTTAACAGATTTCAAAGGCTGAGAACCGTGATAAACAAAATCCGGATGATGGATATCACCAAATCTTACACTTCTGGCATGACAGTCGATGGAGGCCTTATGGGAAGACAACCAGTCCATACCCAAAATTATATCAAAATCAATCATATCGAGGGGAAGCAAATTAGCCGGACGAATACAATCATCAAATCTTAGCGGACAGTTTACATATTCACAATCGATGGTGACTTGGGTTTTCATAGGAGTAGAGATAGATATAAGATTATTCAATGGTGTTGGAGTTACTTTTATTTTCTTGGCAAGCGTATTAGATATTATAGAATGTGTAGCACCGGTGTCAAATAAAACAAAAACAATATGATCTCCAACATAAAGATAACCGGTAATGGTACCTGACGTGCCTGCCGCCTGATCACGTGTGAGAGAATAAACCCGACCAGTAGTAGAAGCTGGCCTACCCGAACCTGATGGAACAACCTGCTTTCCCTGTGGGCAGTCCTTCACCCGATGAGCAGTAGACCCACAAGCAAAGCAACCCCCGGTAGCCTTGTGGCATGGCCCCGGATGAGGCTTTCCACAAGTGGGACAAAGCGGTGGAGGAGGTAACACTTCATTAGTCCTCCTCTGCCCAGAAGAACCTGACTGATAACCCGACTGAGCACCCCGAGTAGTCTGATCACGATACTGACGTGGGTTGTTGTTGTTGTTGTTGTTGTACCCACTCCTCCCAGAAACCTGCCGATCATAACCCCGAGAATCCTATCGCCTCTGACTGTAGTCCCGGTCCTGGCGACCATGCTGATCATACCTATGGTCCTGTCGACCTCTCTGCTCGGATGCCTGGTCCTGCCGACCTCTGAAATCCTGACCCTGTCCTTGCTGACTCTGTCCCCTGGGATGCACCCGGTTACCATCCCTATCACGCTTATTGAAACCACTACCATCACTATGCAACATCTCAATGTTGCGAGCGTCGTTCGCAACCGCCGCCACATCATCATAATGCGTATTCACGATACGGTCCAATATCCATTTCTTTAACGCCCACTTAAATGTCTTAGCCTGACGGTAAGCATCTCCCGTAATCTCTGGCCCAACGAAACTGGCCAGCCTCATAAATCGCTGCATAAACTCCACCGTCGTCTCTCGGTCCCCCTGACGGATGTTACCATACTCCCGCTCATATCGCTGCTGTTCCGCCACTGGAATGTACTGCTTATAAAAGATACCCATGAAATCCTCCCAAGTACAAGTCTCCTCAAAACCCTGCTCCTGAGCCTGAGCATAAGCTGTCCACCAGCTCTGTGCATCGCCTTCAAACTTAAATGCAGCCAATCTCGTCTTAAACTCATCTGGACAACCCAAAACCTTAAATATCTTTTCCATGTGGATAATCCAGTCTTCTGCCTCAGTGGGGACGGCAGCTGACCGGAAAGAGAGGGGTTTGAGCTTGTTAAACCTCTCAATCCAAACATGGATACCAACTGGTGGAGCACCTCCACCACCACCACCTGGACCTGAACCTGCACCACCACCTCCGGAAGAACCTGCCCCATTCTGAATATTGTTGGTGACTTGAGTCACCAAGTTAGGAAGGGCGTTGGCCAAAGCTTCTGCTATCATGGCCTTAAAATCAGGGGTCCCCCCATTATATTCCTGATGTCGAGTATTCACCATCTGAATGTTTTCGAAAACGATTAGCAACAATATAAGAGAATAAGCACGAAATGGAAGACGAAACAAAACCTATGACTACCCAAAACCTCACCAGTCAAAACTTAAGCCTTAAGGGTCAAATCCTAGGGTCCATAAGACTCACAGGCCATGAATTATGTACTACAGGTCGCAACCTGGCTTTGATACCATAATTGTAACACCCCAACCCGACAAGGGTAGAAGCATCACATTATGGTGACAAATCAAAGCATACATAAAAGCACAGCGGAAGTCTTAAACAAATACATAAGAGAAAGTCAAGTCAACACGACTTGAATAATACATAAGTTCACGGAAAGGAAAATAATCCAAAGGTACGAATACAATGAAATCCAAGTTCAGAACAAAGTCATAAGATAAAGGTGGTCATCTAAGGTCAAAGCTTCATCTATCTCTCATCCCATCCAAAGCATAATCCAAAAGCTCCTAGCTTAGATACCTGCCGCACACGAAAAGGAAACGTGCGGCTGAGCTTAAAAAGCCCAGTGAACAGATATATATAATAAACGGAAACGAACAAACGAGGCATAAAGAAAGAGATATAAATAAGGTACAAGAGTAAAGGTTAGGACAGTTATCCACCACGAGCCCATATCATAACATATCATATCATAGCATATCATAATCATACAGAGGGGATGCCTCTCAAATAAGCCGATAATATGAGGGGTGTCCTCATGTACCAGTTGGAGTGATCAGCTCCCATATTTTGTGAAAGGAGTGGATTGCACCCAGCCCCAGTCACCATATCATATCATATCAAAGCATATCATAACATATCTAGGATGCATCCATACGCCCCCCAAATAAATCATATTGGCCATATCAAATCATATCATAGTGAGCTCATATCATATCATAATGGGGACGGTGTACAACATCACTCGAGTACACTAGAGTCATGCCACTGGTGCATCAATGACATGGCCATGTTACCTTCATGGCTAGGAAACATATTTGGCTCGGGTATCAAACTGGGGTCAAAGGTCAAGGGTTCATATCAAAGCAAAGGTTCATATAGTCATAATCCAAATCTCAAAGTTCATATCACAGGGTTCATATCAAAAGGTTCATATGCCAAAGGTTCAAATGTCAAAGGTTCATAGCAAAGGTCAAGGTAAAATCAAATCAGTGTTCAAGAGACTGAAGGCACCTTATTAAAAAGGGCAGAATATCTGTACCTTATTCCAAAGCAAAGCACAAACCAAAATGAATAAGATGAAAAGATCAGGTCCTCTCCTTCTTCACACCTAGAGGGGTAGAAAAGAATTACAAACCTTTCCATTTTAAGTAACTTTCCATTTTTATCAGGTTTCCATATTTAGTAAGTTTCTATTTTTAGAAAGTTTCCATAATTAGAAAGTTTCCATAATTAGTAAGATTTCCATATTCTCAATTAGGTTAAGTCGTTATTGAATCATATTATGGTTTTAGGGTGTATTTTAACAAGACACAAAAGTTTAGGGTTACTTATGACCACTTTACATAAATTAGGGTTTTAAGTGTAATTATATCAAAGTTAGGATTCAAATATGAAAATATCCCAAGTAATCTGTTTTGAATCCATATTTATCAAGTTAACAAATTCAGCCCCTCAAGTTTCCCAATTTTACACTTTACACCCTTAAGTTATATAATCTACATTTTAAACCTTATAGTATCCATAATTACACATTAGACCCTTAGTTTATCAAAATTACACAATGGACACTTATTTCATCATATTATACGAATCTACCCTTAAGTATTCATAAATTACATGTAACACCCCAACCCGACAAGGGTAAAGATGTCACGCAAATGGTTTCATATCAGATATAACAAGCATACCTTCATAAGTAATACAAAGATTCTCAAAGGTTACAAATGAAATACTGGAATTACAAGGTTACAAAAGCGAATACAATTTCTAACAATAGAATACTTTCTAATCATCTCTAGGCCGAAACTATCAAGTCTTCTAAGTCCAAAAGTCTCTTCACTCGTACCCATCTTCCAACTAAAACCTGCCGCACACGAAAAGAAAACGTGCGGCTGAGCTTAAAAAGCCCAGTGAACAGATACATAATACAAGCAAAGATAACGAAACGGTAATATAATGAAGTACTGGAGATGTCATAAGGTATAATCAAAGCGAAAGAGAAATAAGGAAATATAGGATAGTCATCTACCACGAGCCCATAACTCAAAGTCATAATCTCAACATCAGAATCTCAAAGTCATAATCTCACAATCAGAGGGGATACCTCTCAGGCAACCAGATAATATGAGGGGTGGCCTCATGTATCAAAAGGGGTGGAGTAGCTAGCTCCCAGAAATGTGAAAGGCGTGTATTGCACACAGCACCAGTCACCTCAAAGTCATACTCAAAGTCATAGTTAAATCCACTAAACATACATGCCTAGGATTGCAATCCATACGCCCCCACTCAAAGTCAATCTCAAAGTCATACTCAAAATCATAGTAGCCATGGCACATAATATAAAAGGGGACGGCGTGAGAAATCACTCCCCCACACAGGAGTCATGCCAGTGGTGCCTCACAGACATGGCCAGGTTACCTTCCTGGCTAGGAAACAAAAAGGTGGCTCGGGTATCAAACTAAGAGTCAGGTCTCAAAGTCATGCAAACGGGTTCATCTCAAAGTCATATCAAAGCATATCTCAAGGTCATGTCAAAAGTGAATCTCAAAGTCATATGAAAAGGTTCATATCAAAAGGTTCATAGCAAAAGGGTCATAGCAAAGGTTCATAGCAAGGTTCATAGCTCAACATCGAAGCATAGGTGATAAGACACCCTTTCTTAAAAGGGTAGAGTATCCGTACCTTATGACGAAAGCACAAACAGAAACAAAGCACAGAAAAGTAGAGAACAGCTCAAAGTCACTCCTTCTTCACACCTAAAGGGGTAGAAGAGAATTACAATCTTTCCCATTTAAGTAACTTTCCATTTATAGCAGGTGTCCATCTTTAGTAAGTTTCCATTTTGAGAAAGTTTCCTTATATAGAAAGTTTCCATATTTAGAAGTATAGGGTAGCATAACTTGTTTAAATCATTATTAAATGAAATAAGGTCTCTTTGATAAGATTTACACATTTAGTCCTTAGGGTTTCATAATTTACACTTTACACCCCTTTCATTACATAAGTTACACTTTAAACCTTCAAATATTCATAGTTACACATTAAACCCTTATTTTATCAATTTTACACAATGAGTACTTATTTTAGTGAGTTATACAAATGAACCCTTAATTATTCATAATTTACACATTAAGTCCCTCAAGTTATCAAAGTTACATATTTAGTCCTTTAATTTACAATTTCAACCTTTAATTATCAATAATTACATATTAAGCCATTAAATTACCAAAATAGCACTTAACCCCTGAATATAATTAATTACTCAAATCAACCTTAAGTTTCCAGAAATTACATATTTAGTCCCTCTATTTTAATTATTTTCAAAATCGATTTATACTTTATCAAATAAACATTTTAACCCCTTTAAATATAAAAATTACACATGGGACCCTCAACTTATATTTTATTCGAAATTTTCACAGCCCAAAATAAGTTCCAAACATACCCCTTGAGTTTTAAAAGTTACAAAACCTACCCTAAACATTTTAAAACAAATCGTTAATCCTTTTAAAATCATGAAACCAAACCCTAATCTTTCCAAACCATTTTTAATAATCACTATCTCATTAAACACTAATTATCATCATACAAACAAGCCCTAATTCTCAGATTCTCAATCGAATTCCATTTCTTCCATTTTTCTCTTATTAGCCGATTTTAACTTAATTCAAAAATAATTGTTCTTGGCCTCAATAATTCGAAGTATCATTTTTCCAGGTCTAATATGATTGTATAGAGTCCAAATAAAATAAATATGAAGCCTCAAAATTCCGAATTTAATTATTTAGGGTTTATGCATGTTTTAAAGATTTAATTCACAAATATTGTATAAAGCATGCATGGATCGACTTATACATTTTATTTGGTGTTCATATGATGTTAGGGATCTGATAAAATTACCAAACCAAAGATCGAACGTGTAGAATGGGTTGGATGAATTCTTTGATGCGCGTATGAACAAAACGAACCAATATTCCAAAACGACTCCAAAAGCTTCTCCACAACCTTTCCATCATTTTTCCCAGAGTATACACGATATAAGGATTGTGAGAAAAATCATGAACGGATTTTATAGAGCTTGATCGAATTTATTTATAGAATACCTTAAAAATAGGCTCGATAAACCCAATAATTCACAAAACGCGATTCCGGCCAAAAACAGCTCCAAATCTATTTTTCATGGATCAAATATGATACAAGGAACATGAGAAAAATGAAAAACGAATTTTTAGAAGGTTTCAAGATTTATTTCGATTCATACCTTTTTTTTTCTAGCGATAAAGAAAGAATTCACCAAGATCGGACCAAGCTTCAAATAATTCGAATGGTATTTTTCCTAGCTTCTTTGGATGATGATTAATCACAGAAAAATGGTATAGGGATTTTAGAGTGTCGATTTGGGGCAATAAAAATTGTGTGTGTGGTTTTTGTTCTAATCGGCAATTTAGGGTTAAGAAGAAAAAGATATGGATTGATTTTAAATAGGAAAATGAGTCAAATGGGGAGGAATAACCAGGAATTTCATGATTATAGGTGGCACATTCATTGGATTGATTATTTCCTCAATTAACATATTTTATATCATTTATATAATATCATAATAATTATTAATATTACATTCGGCTCCTATAGGGGTATTATGGTAATTTCATAGCTTGTATAAATGTTAAATGAAGTTCTTAAAATTATTTGGGATCATAACTTGTGCATTGCCAGAAGTTTGGAATTTATTTGATACTTTACAAGCCTTTAATTAAATTTTTAACTTGTAGGGGCAGTTTGGTCATTTTACAAGCTCGACGGATTTTAGGTGTTACAACTTCTTCCCCTCTAACAGAAAAATTTCGTCCTCGAAATTTGCAAAGAATTAGAAATGAAAGGATCGGAAACAAACAAAGACACACTATGCCGAGTGCGAATCCCAAAGATAACGTACCAATATACGGATGATAATCGAGTTCTCTAGGAAGAGGTACAAACAAAACGTAGGGTTTACATCGAATTGATTAGGCGAATTAAATGAGAATACATCGAATCGTAGCAAACATGAGGTGGTGCAAACTTAACTCTTCAGCTTTTCAAATAGTCTCGGCTTCAGAAGAGCCTTCCAAAGGTGTTCTTATAAACAAACAGGTCTTGTTTTCTCAGAATCCACAACCTCATATCTTAACTCATAGCAGATCAAAATGAACAGATTTAATGAATGCGGAACGTATACATAGCAGAACAGATTGAACCCATACAGACAGGAAGCACATCGTTAGACATCATCAAATGGCAGAAGGCCCTATAATAGAATCTAAGATCATTATCGGAAGTGCAGAGATCAGCAAAACGCTCGTCGAGCATCCCAACGTATCAAGTCGAATATCAAAGATAGCAGATCGACTGGGTAGGTAGAATGAATCCGAAGTTTCACTAATGCGGATGATCAGATATCAGAAATTCTAAGGTTCTAAGGCACTCCTCGAAATATCCTATGCCCACAACAAGTGCACGTTATATGATGTAAGTATTATCACGTTGATCAGGCGTTATAATAATAACGTCATATAAATATGCCCCCATGATGGTCATACTTTATCTCAAATCGTGAACAACACAACTTATCTAAATCCGCCTAGTCCACCTACAGTCTAGGGTCACCAGAGTCAAACATCATAACTAAGAATACGAAATTACTCGAAGGGTACCGAAAATCCAAAAATGTCCATCAGAATTTAGGTACGTTATTAATAGCGCCAAGACTTCATAACTTACCGAAATCAATTCAGCCCAAAATAAGCGGTTACTTCAACATCCGTCTTTTCATAAATATCCAAATTCCCTCCATATCTCGTCAAAATTCTCATGCAAATCGTTATTCAACAAACGCGGAATGAACACAGAACGGAATTACTAATAGAGAACCAATTCATTCGAAGGACCTCATTATCAGGTAACGGAATTTGAGAAGAGACGAATACGTCGTCGATAGCTTCTTCCTCTACAGAATCATCTCGTCTATACATAAATGTCCACTTCAAATTTCGTCCATTCACATTCAAAATTTTAAAGTTCTTCTAAGTCAGAGTAGTTTGCCGCTTGTCCATCTTCTTCTCATGGTGAAAAGGAATTACAAACTTGAGTCTGGTTCCTAAAACCTTCGGCAACTCTTCTGGATGTTGTGGCGCCGTAACGGTAGTCTCTGACACGATCACTGTGCATCCCTCCATCCGCAAGCCTGCTTCAGCTATCAATTCATCTTAGTACAACTAAAATGAATAGAGAAACAAGATTGCATTTCTTCGACAGGTCTTCTAACACATCTCCAGGTCTAATGAAAAAAAAAAAAAAAAAAAAACACCGCCGTCGTCGACTCCAGGTTATGTGTTGAATGGTTCGTCTCCTACGGTCTGGTTGTCTTGATGCCCGAACTGTAATCTTCGCGGGTCGCCTAATATATGATCGAATATTATCCCAGCTCCTCTCTCCTCCTATATGCTTCATCCCTGGTAATGCTCGTCGCCACCGTCTCCTACTACTCTTCCACCAAGTTCTTCACTCCGATAACTGTCTTTGATCTCGGTTCTTCCTGTGGAAAACTCTGTCTTCACGATATACAGGGTAGCGTCGTCTACAATGGTTTCCGAATGTCAATCAAGTTTCTCTTCCAGATCAAGTGGTCGTCTCATCATTAATCTCTATGTTCTTCTTTCGCCTTTGAATATAACCCATTGTCATACTATGACAATTTGTCCTAAAACACACGAAGACATGATCATCTTAGCCAATACCATTGGCATCATTTAACTCATAAGGTTATAACGAGTGAAAGGACAGTCTCTGAAATCATTTAGGGAAAACCTTCACATACACTTCATGTCGCCTTCCTTCTTCGAAAATAAAACAGAATACTTCACAGAGGTTACTCTCGGTTAGTTAACCCCCTTCTTAGAAGTTCTTGTGGTTGCTGCTTCAGCCCTTCCAATCTAAGATGATGTAATGAGTTACGATGTTTCAAAAGAAAGACCAACTCAATTATTGGTACATGGAAACGGATAATGATTACTGATAGCGGTACGGTTCGATTTACAACAGTCGATACGTCGACACATCCTTCTTCCTTTCTTCATAAATCAACAAGAGCATACAAGAGAATCGCTGAGGTGAACAAAATCATATCACATCGAAAAGACCGGAAAATATTCGTACAACGAATTTCTTACGATGACAGAACTTTCCAAGGGTAAATAGTAATGGTTGTCAGGAAAACTTGATAATCATATGAGTTCAGGGTTGGTGCTTTCATAGCGGCAAAACTTTAGCAGGTGCAGGTGTAGAGATTCATCATAACGAAATAGGGTGAAGCAGATTGGCAAAATTACATTTCAGATACGGTAGTCTTAGGGTAGCTTTACAAATAGTCATCCAGTCCATAACCAAAAGGCCATACAATGAGACATGTCAAGATCAAAAGATTCATAGCACGAATACAGTCATCGAATCAGACGGGGAGTTCATATATCGAAGTTCAGCACGTGATTCAATAAAGTGTTGAGATGGATAAACGAACAGTTCAAGGTGTAGTAATTTGTTCGGCTTCTTAGCATAAGCAGTAAGTAGGGCGTGTATTATCAGAAATACGAACATCGTATAATTGTCAAAAGTGAGATGTACGGAATATCAGTCATCAGCATCATCATGCTCAGCTAACAAACCTATCCAGAGATAGTATAACTTCATATCCTTCCAAAGGAACTGGTTGACAGAACAAGGTTTCTCATTCAAAGAAAAGGAACACAACCTCATATGGTTAATAGTTATCAGGATTCTCATAGGAGTAGTAATGGATTTATGCAAGCTAAGTAGTATCGGATGATACATTTACATTCAGCATAAGCGATGACTTCACGAAATGTGTCGAGCACAGTATGGTTGAATGGCTTATGACATGGTCGAAAAGGTGTCAAACAGCTTGTCAAACAAATCGGAGGTGGGTGTCAAAATCTGAAAATGAAACTTAAATGGTGTAAGGTATCCAGGTGAGGTTTCCGAGGTATTCCAAACTTGCTTGGTTTCTAAGCTTTAAGTTGCAAAACTTCTAAAGGCAGAGGCACGAATCAGAGTGAAGCGGAAGCAAATGATAATCACATATATGCCTTAGTCTACCCATTCCTCCCTGGTCAAATTTAGGTTCCTATAGGGAGATCCTAAAGCAAATCTTACAGGTTATCTTATGAGCGCTTACAGGGAAACTTAGTGGTCCTAACTTACACAGGCCAAGGGTAAATGTATTACGAATCGCAGCCTGTCGCTCTGATACCATAATTGTAACACCCCAACCCGACAAGGGTAAAGATGTCACGCAAATGGTTTCATATCAGATATAACAAGCATACCTTCATAAGTAATACAAAGATTCTCAAAGGTTACAAATGAAATACTGGAATTACAAGGTTACAAAAGCGAATACAATTTCTAACAATAGAATACTTTCTAATCATCTCTAGGCCGAAACTATCAAGTCTTCTAAGTCCAAAAGTCTCTTCACTCGTACCCATCTTCCAACTAAAACCTGCCGCACACGAAAAGAAAAACGTGCGGCTGAGCTTAAAAAGCCCAGTGAACAGATACATAATACAAGCAAAGATAACGAAACGGTAATATAATGAAGTACTGGAGATGTCATAAGGTATAATCAAAGCGAAAGAGAAATAAGGAAATATAGGATAGTCATCTACCACGAGCCCATAACTCAAAGTCATAATCTCAACATCAGAATCTCAAAGTCATAATCTCACAATCAGAGGGGATACCTCTCAGGCAACCAGATAATATGAGGGGTGGCCTCATGTATCAAAAGGGGTGGAGTAGCTAGCTCCCAGAAATGTGAAAGGCGTGTATTGCACACAGCACCAGTCACCTCAAAGTCATACTCAAAGTCATAGTTAAATCCACTAAACATACATGCCTAGGATTGCAATCCATACGCCCCCACTCAAAGTCAATCTCAAAGTCATACTCAAAATCATAGTAGCCATGACACATAATATAAAAGGGGACGGCGTGAGAAATCACTCCCCCACACAGGAGTCATGCCAGTGGTGCATCACAGACATGGCCAGGTTACCTTCCTGGCTAGGAAACAAAAAGGTGGCTCGGGTATCAAACTAAGAGTCAGGTCTCAAAGTCATGCAAACGGGTTCATCTCAAAGTCATATCAAAGCATATCTCAAGGTCATGTCAAAAGTGAATCTCAAAGTCATATGAAAAGGTTCATATCAAAAGGTTCATAGCAAAAGGGTCATAGCAAAGGTTCATAGCAAGGTTCATAGCTCAACATTGAAGCATAGGTGATAAGACACCCTTTCTTAAAAGGGTAGAGTATCTGTACCTTATGACGAAAGCACAAACAGAAACAAAGCACAGAAAAGTAGAGAACAGCTCAAAGCCACTCCTTCTTCACACCTAAAGGGGTAGAAGAGAATTACAATCTTTCCCATTTAAGTAACTTTCCATTTATAGCAGGTGTCCATCTTTAGTAAGTTTCCATTTTGAGAAAGTTTCCTTATATAGAAAGTTTCCATATTTAGAAGTATAGGGTAGCATAACTTGTTTAAATCATTATTAAATGAAATAAGGTCTCTTTGATAAGATTTACACATTTAGTCCTTAGGGTTTCATAATTTACACTTTACACCCCTTTCATTACATAAGTTACACTTTAAACCTTCAAATATTCATAGTTACACATTAAACCCTTATTTTATCAATTTTACACAATGAGTACTTATTTTAGTGAGTTATACAAATGAACCCTTAATTATTCATAATTTACACATTAAGTCCCTCAAGTTATCAAAGTTACATATTTAGTCCTTTAATTTACAATTTCAACCTTTAATTATCAATAATTACATATTAAGCCATTAAATTACCAAAATAGCACTTAACCCCCTGAATATAATTAATTACTCAAATCAACCTTAAGTTTCCAGAAATTACATATTTAGTCCCACTATTTTAATTATTTTCAAAATCGATTTATACTTTATCAAATAAACATTTTAACCCCTTTAAATATAAAAGTTACACATGGGACCCTCAACTTATATTTTATTCGAAATGTTCACAGCCCAAAATAAGTTCCAAACATACCCCTTGAGTTTTAAAAGTTACAAAACCTACCCTAAACATTTTAAAACAAATCGTTAATCCTTTTAAAATCATGAAACCAAACCCTAATCTTTCCAAACCATTTTTAATAATCACTATATCATTAAACACTAATTATCATCATACAAACAAGCCCTAATTCTCAGATTCTCAATCGAATTCCATTTCTTCCATTTTTCTCTTATTAGCCGATTTTAACTTAATTCAAAAATAATTGTTCTTGGCCTCAATAATTCAAAGTATCATTTTTCCAGGTCTAATATGATTGTATAGAGTCCAAATAAAATAAATATGAAGCCTCAAAATTCCGAATTTAATTATTTAGGGTTTATGCATGTTTTAAAGATTTAATTCACAAATATTGTATAAAGCATGCATGGATCGACTTATACATTTTATTTGGTGTTCATATGATGTTAGGGATCTGATAAAATTACCAAACCAAAGATCGAACATGTAGAATGGGTTGGACGAATTCTTTGATGCGCGTATGAACAAAACGAACCAATATTCCAAAACGACTCCAAAAGCTTCTCCACAACCTTTCCATCATTTTTCCCAGAGTATACACGATATAAGGATTGTGAGAAAAATCATGAACGAATTTTATAGAGCTTGATCGAATTTATTTATAGAATACCTTAAAAATAGGCTCGATAAACCCAATAATTCACAAAACGCGATTCCGGCCAAAAAAAGCTCCAAATCTATTTTTCATGGATCAAATATGATACAAGGAACATGAGAAAAATGAAAAACGAATTTTTAGAAGGTCGCAAGATTTATTTCGATTCATACCTTTTTTTTTTCTAGCGATAAAGAAAGAATTCACCAAGATCGGACCAAGCTTCAAATAATTCGAATGGTATTTTTCCTAGCTTCTTTGGATGATGATTAATCACAGAAAAATGGTATAGGGATTTTAGAGTGTCGATTTGGGGCAATAAAAATTATGTGTGTGGTTTTTGTTCTAATCGGCAATTTAGGGTTAAGAAGAAAAAGATATGGATTGATTTTAAATAGGAAAATGAGTCAAATGGGGAGGAATAACTAGGAATTTCATGATTATAGGTGGCACATTCATTGGATTGATTATTTCCTCAATTAACATATTTTATATCATTTATATAATATCATAATAATTATTAATATTACATTCGGCTCCTATAGGGGTATTATGGTAATTTCATAGCCTGTATAAATGTTAAATGAAGTTCTTAAAATTATTTGGGATCATAACTTGTGCATTGCCAGAAGTTTGGAATTTATTTGATACTTTACAAGCCTTTAATTAAATTTTTAACTTGTAGGGGCAGTTTGGTCATTTTACAAGCTCGACGGATTTTAGGTGTTACATTACACATCAAGTCCCTCAAGTTATCAAAGTTACATATTTAACCCTTAATTTACATTTTCAATCTTTAATTATCAATAATTATATATTAAGCCATTAAATTACCAAAATGACACATAACCCCCTGAATATAATTTATTACTCAAATCAACCCTAAGTTTCCAGAATTTACATATTTAGTCCCTTCATTTTAATTATTTACAATTCGAATTGTACTTTATTAAAATAAACATTTTACTCCCTTTAAATATAAAAATTACACATGACACCTCCAACTTATATTTTATTCGAATAATATGCAGTCCAAATTAAGTTCTAAAAATAACCCTTGAGTTTCAAAAGTTACAAAACACCCCCTAACATTTTAAATCAAATCGCATAACATTTTTATTAACCAAAAACTCTAGCCCTAAAAATACCAATCATTACTAAATCATCATATAATCATTATAACATCATTTATCATTCAAAATCAAGCTTTAATTTATAAACCCTAATTCGAATTACATTTTATTTTCTTTTTCTTTTTAATTTCCTTTAAATCGGTAAACTAAATAAATCCAAAAATAATTCGATTAGGCCCCCATAATTCGAAGTAGCATTTTTCTCAGATGAACATGATTATATAGAGTCTAAATAAATTAACTATGAAGCCTCAAAAATTCGAATACAATTATTTAGGTTTTATACACGTTTTTGAGTTTTAATTCACAAATAATTCATAGATCATGCATGGTATGTTCTTATCATTTTATTTGATGTTCTAAGCACATATAGGATTTGATAAAAATACCACAAGAGGATTCGAACGTGTAGAATGGGTGCACGAATTGTTTCCCTACGCGTATGAGAAAAAAATCGAACCAAATTCACCACAGCTTCACGAACGATCTACAAATCTTGAAACCAATTTTCGCAGGTCACATATGATGTGAGAAACACAAGAAAAATAAGAAACGAATTTTACCAAGGTCGTGTGAATCAAAATGGAATTTTTACCTTTCGGGTTGAATTAAACAAGAAAATTCGATAATCCTTGAATCCGGCCACCACAATTCGAGTTAGTATTTTTCTAGGCTCCTTAGGATGATGCTTGATTGTGTAAAAATGCTCTAGGGTTTTTAGGAGGTCGAATGGAGGCTATGTGAGTTTTTGGTGTGTGTTTATTCCAATCGGTAATAGGGTTGAGGAGAAAATGATAAGGATTTGTTTTAAACTAGGTAACCTGAGTCAAGGGGGGAAATAAGACCAGGAATTTGGTAAAATTGATTGGCAATTTAATGTGATTAATTTCCACATTTAAATGCATTTATTTTAATTTATATAATTTAAATTGTTAATAAAAAGGTCATTCGGTTCTATGAGGGCATTTTAGTAATTTTATCTCTTGTATAAATGTTAAATGAAGTTGTTAAAATTATTTGGGATCATAACTTATGCATTGCCAGAAGTTTGGGATCGATTCGATACTTTATACGCTTTTAAATAATTTTCGAACTTGTAGGGGCAATTTGGTCTTTTTGAAAAGGAATCGGACGAATTCATAATGTCTAGTGTTGAGAACCTTGTACCAATCCAAAGTGAGTCCGAGGGTATTTCTGACAAAATGTGTGATTTGTCTCCTCTTCACATTTCAAATGATCATGTTGAGATGTTTTCCGATTCTGACGATGATGATACTTCAAGTGATGATAATTCTTTATCTTGTGGAGACATCGGTTATGTCAGCCTATAAGAAGAAAAGGATTTTGATCCAAATGATGGAGAGATTGACACTGATATTCTTCAAATCAAAGACGATTTACTTCGTGATAAATTATTGAATATCAATGTGCTCATTTCTAAGATCGAATCATTTTGTAAAAATCCAACCTCATTTGCTATCCCCGTTGAGGATAGTGACTTTATCTTGGAAAAGCCCGAAACATTTCCCGAGCTTGAGGCTTTTTCCGATTATTCTCTTCCGGAATATGAATCGTTCCGTTTTGATATCGATCATACTGAAGAGACGAGTAGTGGCAGTACCACTTCTCATTCTCATATCTCTGTTCCCGAGTATGATTCGTTTATCTCTGGTGAGTTCTCCGGTGAACTCACTCATATCATACCTCCTCCGGAGTATGATTACTTTGCTTTTGAGAAAGATCATGACCCGGGGGGAGATTTACTCTATCCTAAGAGTTTGCCTATTGATGATATCATCCCGACCCTCCCTCCCGAGGCTTTCGAATCTAAGAGCTTTAATGATGAAGAATGGATTCTCATTCTGATAATGATCTTTCTCCCTTTCTTCACCTATCCGGTGACTTCTCTTCTCCTTCACTCTTTCGGGAGTGAAGACACCATCTTTGACCCCGGCATCTCTCATTCTTTTAAGCCGGGTCTATCTCGTCGGAGTTGAACTTTCAAGCACTTCAATGTTCCTTCAAACATTTTGAATGAAAGTCCGATGGAGATCTTCTCTTCTACTTGCTCCCCCATGGACCAATCAATTCGGGGTCGAGTCAAGCTAGTGACTCGGTTAACAAAAACAAGCCCATCATGGGTGACAACCCATGCTTCTATCTTCTTTCCTATTTTCTAACACTAAGTGTGGGGGAGTTCCTCTACTTGTTGCTTTGTGGTTGTTTGTTTGCCTTTTTTTCAGGATTCCCGTAGATTATGATGATTGACGCGCCTGTTTTCAATCCAGCCGCCCAATATCCGATCTTTTTACTAACCTCCAGGGATATCTTATTAATCCTTTTTTGTGAAAAAAAGATTTCGTTTCCACACTTAGCTAGTAGTCTTACCCTTTTACGTTCTATAGTGTCGGCTCAGGCCGGTACTTTGAATATTGAGGGCAATATTCAATTCTAAGTGTGGGGGGGAATTCTCATTTGACTAATTTGACCAAATTTTAAAAATTTTCACATTTTTTACCT
The DNA here is from genome assembly GCA_021014915.2 of Artemisia tridentata subsp. tridentata. Lineage (NCBI taxonomy): Eukaryota > Viridiplantae > Streptophyta > Magnoliopsida > Asterales > Asteraceae > Artemisia > Artemisia tridentata. The sequence continues at coordinate 150,991,978 of CP139505.1, forward strand.
TCTAGTCCCCTAGCACCCCCGTTTTGACCAAAAATTTTAAAAATTTTATCGTATTTTTCGTAAAAAAAAAAAAAAAAAAAAAAAAAAGAAAAAAAAAAGTGCTTTGCACATCAAAAATAATTTGCTATACATTAATGCCTCGGCATTAGTGGAAGTTTAGACTTGATTAGGCTAGAACAAAGGGAATCCCGACTCTGCTAGAGTGTTGATCTAGCTGCTACCCTTAACGTTTAGGCTAAGTTTTTACGAATTGTGCAAATGAAAATGCTAAGCGTGGAGTAGTTGGTTCTCTTTAGAGCTTATATAAGTAATCTATGGCTTTTCCTCCCAGGAGCTCCTAATCTGACTAAATTAGTGCTATTTTCAAACTTTTGAACGCAAAAACCGTTTTTGTTAAGCAAATAAATTTTTATACAATCTTGATTTAGAATACTAGTTCAAAGTTTTATTTAAATTTCGGAACAAGCATACTTTCGTAAACATAATAAGAATGCAAAATGAAAGTGAGTCGTTGCTTGAAAGTTGCAAAATTAAAGTTTTGAGTATGAATAAATAAGTCCTAACCTTCGGTTCGAGATCGGTCCTTGGATCCTTATTACCAAAAGGCGTTTAGGTCTTGGCTACCCTCTTGCACCGGCCCTTGGACCCTTAATTCTGAAAGGCGTTAAGGTCTTGGAACTCTCCGTTGTAACGGCCCTTGGATCCTTTATTCCGAAAGGTGTAAGGTCTTGGAATTTCCCCGTGAAGCTCCGTAGTTTATGGTACAATAATGAGTTAAGTCAAAAAAAAAAAAAAAAAAAAAAAAAAAAAAAAAAATTGATGAAAAATGAAAAAGATGTTTATGTTTGTTGCTTATGAATAAATGTGAGAAACTTGCTTCTTCTTAAATTTAAATCGAAAGTTGAACTAGTATTCGTCAATATTGTCTAAAAGTTGGACGGTGATTTAGAAATTGTTGACTTCAAAGATCCCGTGAGCTCCGATACTATTCTCGAGGGTGTAAAAACCTAGCCTCCTAAGTTTACTAAGGACAAGCTGAGAAGAAAGTCGCTACATGGAGTGATCTCACCTTTGAATCTCTAATTTCTAAATCATTGTCGGTTTTGAACCCTAATAAATGTCGATTTTTACGGTCAAAACTTTGAAAACAAGCACACACACCTAACTTATGAATAATTGTGGGAGTGAAAAGTTAAGTCTCGGCTTACATAGGTTGCTAATATAAGTAGTGTTAGCATTTTACAAAAACGTTTGCACAAGGGTTTTAGACTTAGTTGGGAAGTATAAAAAGAGGATGACGATTACAATTCCCCGGAGTCACCCATTTTGTGTGATTCCCGTTCCATGATGCCACTTTTGAAAATCAAGCATGATGTTTACGTTTGTTCTCGTTTAAATTACTTGCATTTTATAATAAAGTCAAAACGGGATATTCTTGGTAATTTTGATCCTTTCATTACTTTATATGATCGGATTGCTAGGGACTAGCATATATATACTTTACAACCGATCAATTTTTGGCGCCGCTACCGGGGAGGTTGTGTTGCGACAATATCGTTAAGGTTATCTATTCGTATTTTTGAAAACCCTTCCTTGTGAAGTTTTCATTCTCTTTGTGAATATTTTCTTAAAAAACCAAAAAAAATAAAAAAAATTCAACAAAAAAACAAATCGTAAGTTAATTGTTTTCGGATTATCTTGAAATTACAACCTATACAAGTGGTTTAAGGATGGTTTGACATTAAATTGACGAACCGAAAGAGGCGGGTTTTTAATCAGCTTTCGAGCGGACCTTTGCTTCTCCGCTACTCTGCGAGTAGTTTTGAGAGAAACGTATAGCGGTTGACGAATCGATACCAAAAATATTGTTTTTCAAGAGTTTCTTTAATATAAAAATCCAAAAATATTTTCATTTTCAAATTTGGTTTTTCTTTTAAAATTTTTGTTTCTTTTTGGTGTATGAACACCCATTCTTCTTCTTCTCACGATCTTCTTTCACCGCTCTCAAATCCCGAAAGAATTAATCGTCACACTCACCGTGTTGAATTTTTAAACGTTGAAAAGATGGATGATCATGATAATCAAGATCCAGAGCCAACTCCCGATCTCCGAACGATGGAGGAGTTGTGCCAACCGACTATGGACGGACGGGGTGGCCCGATTGCCCCCGTTAATATCCAAGCCGCGGATTTTGGACTTAAACACCACATGATTCAACAAGTCCAAAATTCTTGCCAATTTCATAGATTACCAAGTGACGATGCAAATAAGCATCTTGACAAATTCCTTACCGTCACCCAGAGTATGAAACAAAATGGGGTCTCCGATGACGCCCTTCGCTTATATCTCTTCCCATATTCTTTGACGCATCATGCCACCGCATGGTTTGATCGTCTTCCAAAGAATTCAATTCATAATTTCGATGAAATGGTGTCAAAATTTTTGGCAAAATATTTTCCACCGTCAATGGTGACGAAATTAAGAAATGATATAAGTAACTTTCGCCAGCTTCCCGATGAATCATTATTTGAGGCATGGGAACGCTACAAGCTTTCGATTGATCGGTGTCCAAATCACAATATGTTACTTGTCACCATAATAGATACGTTCTATAATGGTTTAACATTGAGACACCGTGACACAATCAATGTTGCAGCCGGTGGTACTTTTATGAAAAGGAGACCCGAATAGTGTTATGATCTAATCGAGAATATGACCGCCTACCATAATTATTGGGATTCCTCTGCCGAGAGGAACGAGTCAGCTAAATCTACCACTACTTCTTCTTCTACCACCGAGATAGTTGCACTCACCAAAAAGATGGATGATTTATCCACAGCTGTGCTAAGAATGCATCAAAATCAGAATCAAAATAACAATAATCATCAAGTCAATGTGGTCAATCAAAGTTGTGAAACTTGTGGTGGTCCTCATCCGTATTACGAGTGCCCAGCCTCTGGTGGCTTCACTCAAGAGAGCGTTTATGCTGCTGCGGGATCCTATAATCAGGGAGGTAACGGTTACCAACCCCAAGGAGACCGTAATCTTCTCAGCTACCGTTCCAACAATTTTCTTGGACCACCCGGTTTCAATCCTCAAAATCCAAATGGGCAAAACCGAAATGCCCAATTTAACCAAAACCAAAATCGGATGAACCAAGGTTTCCATAACCAAGGTTTTAAAAATCAAGGTCAAAACCAAGGTTTTCAAAACCAAGGAAATCATAACCGAGGTCAAAATCCGGGAAACTTTCACCAAAATATGGGGAATGTTCAAAATCAAAACCGAGGTCAAAATTTCAATCAAAACCAAGGTTTTAATCAAAATCAAACATCCTCGGATGAGTTGTTAAAACAGTTTATGAAATCCCAAGAAGAGACCAATCGAGTGTTGGTTAACCAAATAACTGAGATCAATAAGTCTTTAAATGATCGACCCTCGGGCTCAGGAACTCTTCCTAGCAACACGATCGCTAACCCGAGGGGCGATGTGAAGGCGATCACAACAAGAAGTGGTAAGAAAGTTGATGGACCCTCGATTCCTACTCCCTCTCCGATGAGGGAAATGGAACAAGAGACTGAGGTAACTAAGGACAAGGAACAAACTGCTAGCCCACAAGCTACAGCACCAGTCCCACCTCCAATCCCACCAACTCCAATTCCGGAACCTGAAGTTCCGAAGACAAATCCTAAGCCTTCAATTCCATATCCTTCAAGGCTTAATAATCAAAGGCTCCATGAGAAAACTAACACCCAAATGATGAAATTTCTGGAAATTTTCCAGAAATTACACTTCGATATTAGTTTTGCTGATGCCTTGCTGTATATGCCAAAATTCGATTCTCAATTCAAGAGTCTTTTAAGCAACAAGGAGAAATTGTTTGAATTGACAAAAACCCCTTTAAATGAGAATTGCTCAGCGGTACTCCTTAAGAAACTTCCAGAAAAATTAGGAGACCCTGGTAAATTTCTCATCCCTTGTGATTTCCTGGAGTTAGAAGAATGCCTAGCCTTAGCCGATCTCGGTGCTAGCATCAATTTAATGCCTCTTTCCGTCTGGAAAAAGCTTCCACTCCCGGAACTTACTCCCATAAGGATGACTCTTGAATTGGCGGACCGAACTATTACTATTCCTAAAGGCGTTGCTGAAGACATTTTTGTCAAAGTAGGAAAGTTTCATTTCCCCGCCGATTTTGTAGTTGTGGATTTTGAATGCGATCCCCAAGTACCTCTCATTCTCGGGAGATCTTTCTTGAGAACAGGACATGCACTGATTGATGTTTATGGGGAAGAGTTAACACTTCGTGTTAATGACGAATCCGTAACATTCAATCTGAATCAAACTTTGAGGTACTCCTCAAAACATTGCGACATATCGATTAACCGGATCGATATCCTTGACAACACTTATGAGGAGTACGCTCAACAAGTCCTCGGATTCTCAGATTCTTCAAGTGGCAATCCCACTTCTTTTGATCATATCATCGCTCTCTCTTCCCCTCTCTCACTCCATTTGAGGGAGGTGATTTCATCTTGGAAGAGATTGAAGCTTGTTTGTCTTGTGATTCAATTCCATCGGGAGTTGATGATAATGTATTTGACCCCGAGGGAGACATACTTCTCCTTGAGAAGTTACTTAATGATGATCCATCTTCTCTCCCTCCAAAAGAACTTCATAATAAGGAGATCAAACCAATTGAAAATTCTAATGATCCTCCTGAGGTCGAACTTAAGGACCTTCCACCTCATCTTGAATATGAATTTTTGGAGGGAAACGATAAATTTCCCGTCATAATTGCTAAAGACTTAAATGATGAGGAGAAAACCGCTCTCATAAAGGTTTTAAAGTCGCACAAACAAGCCATTGCTTGGAGACTTTCCGACATTAAGGGTATTAACCCTCAATTTTGTACACAAAAAATTTTAATGGAGGAGGACTATAAACCAGTGGTTCAACATCAAAGAAGGGTTAATCCCAAGATCCACGAGGTTATCAAAAAGGAAGTTCTCAAACTTCTTGATGCCGGATTAATTTACCCTATCTCTGATAGTCCTTGGGTGAGCCCTATTCATTGTGTTCCTAAGAAGGGTGGTATCACCGTGGTTGAAAATGATGACAACGAGTTAATTCCAACTCGATTGGTTACGGGATGGCGTGTGTGCATCGACTATCGAAAGTTGAATGACGCCACCCGTAAAGACCATTTTCCTTTACCCTTCATGGATCAGATGCTCGAAAGACTAGCGGGAAACGAATACTATTGTTTTCTCGACGGTTTCTCGGGTTACTTTCACATGCCCATACGGAACTTTCGCATACCGACGCATGCCTTTTGGCTTGTGCAATGCTCCTGGAACGTTCCAACGTTGTATGATGGCTATTTTCCATGACATGATTGAAAAAACAATGGAAGTCTTCATGGATGATTTCTCTGTCTTTGGGAATTCGTTTGAAACATGTCTCTCCAATTTAGACAAAATGCTTCAACGATGTGAAGACACTAATCTGTGTCTAAATTGGGAGAAAAGCCATTTTATGGTCAAAGAAGGCATTGTCCTTGGCCATAAAATTTCTAAAAGCGGGATTGAGGTCGACAAAGCTAAAGTCGATGTAATTGCAAAGCTACCTCATCCCACCACTGTCAAAGGTGTTCGGAGTTTTCTTGGTCATGCCGGTTTTTATCGTATATTCATTCAAGATTTTTCAAAAATCTCCCGGCCAATGACTCGTCTCTTGGAAAAGGAAACTCCATTCGTTTTTTCTGAAGAGTGCATCAAAGCATTTCAAACTCTAAAGAAAAAACTCACTGAAGCACCGATCTTAGTTGCCCCCGATTGGGACCTACCTTTTGAACTTATATGTGATGCAAGTGATTTTGCAATAGGTGCAGTCTTGGGGCAACGAAAAGCCAAACACTTTCAGCCTATACATTATGCTAGCAAAACTATGACGGAAGCTCAAGCTCATTACACTACAACGGAAAAAGAATTACTTGCCGTGGTGTATGCTTTTGAAAAATTCCGGCCATACTTGATATTGTCAAAAAGCATAGTGTATACGGACCACTCGGCTCTCAAATATCTCTTTGCAAAACAAGATGCAAAGCCGAGATTGCTCCGATGGGTTCTCCTCCTTCAAGAATTTGATGTCACAATCCGTGATAAAAAAGGAGCCGAGAACCTAGCAGCTGATCATCTGTCCTGATTAGAGAACCCTCACCAAAGTGAGCTTGAGAAAAAGGAAATTAATGAAACATTCCCTCTCGAGACACTAAATGTGGTATCTTTTCGTGGAGATTCTAGTACCCCATGGTTTGCTGACTTTGCAAACTAAAATGCGGGTAATTTTGTCGTTAAAGGGATGTCATCCCAACAAAAGAACAAATTCTTCAAAGATGTGAAGCATTACTTTTGGGATGACCCCTATCTGTTTAAAATCTGTGCGGATCAAGTCATCCGGCGATGTGTATACGGCCAAGAAGCCATTGATATCCTTACTGCTTGCCATAATGGACCCACGGAGGGACATCATGGTGCCAACTACACTGCTAGGAAAGTCTTTGATTCTGGTTTTTGCTGGCCAACTATTTACCTTGATGCTCACGACTTGGTAAAGTCATGTGACTCTTGCCAACGTCAAGGAAAAGTCTCGCAAAAGAACGAAATGCCACAAAATGCAATTCAAGTCTACGAGATCTTTGATATATGGGGCATCGATTTTATGGGGCCATTCCTGTCTTCACGAGGGAACAAGTACATACTCGTGGCTGTCGATTATTTGTCAAAATGGGTTGAAGCTAAGGCACTTCCCACCAAACGACGCCCGAGTAGTTGTGAAATTTCTGAAGAATCTTTTCTCTTGATTCGGAACTCCCCGTGCAATCATAAGTGATCGCAGTACGCACTTCTGCAATGACCAATTTGCAAGGGTCATGCTTAAGTACGGTGTAACTCACCGTCTTGCTACCGCTTATCATCCAGAGACCAGTGGACAAGTGGAAGTTTCAAACCGAGGTTTAAAAAGGATTTTGGAAAGGACAGTAGGAGAAAACCGTGCCTCCTGGTCAGACAAATTAGACGATGCACTCTGGGCATTCCGTACAGCCTACAAGACACCCATCGGGTGTACTCCATATAAGCTGGTTTACGGAAAGGCGTGCCATCTACCAATTGAGCTCGAGCACAAAGCCTACTGGGCCTTAAAGCATGCCAATTTTGACCTTCAGTCCGCGGGTGATCACCGCAAGGTTCAACTAAATGAATTGAATGAACTTCGTGATCAAATGAGAACTCTTTGATCTACAAAGAGAAGACAAAGAAGATTCATGACTCAAAAATTAAGAACCGCATTTTTAACGTTGGTGATCGAGTCCTTCTTTTCAACTCTAGATTAAAGATATTCTCGGGTAAACTTAAAACCCGTTGGACTGGACCCTTCACCGTTGCAAAAGTTTTTCCATATGGTACCATCGAGTTATCTCAAAACGATGGACCAAACTTTAAAGTGAACGGTCATAGGTTGAAGCACTACTTTGGAGGGGACGTTCCACCTATGGTTGTCCCGGATCTCCAAACTTTACCCACGGACCAATGAATTAGGGGCGAGTCAAGCTAACGACTCGATCATAAACAAGCGCGTCGTGGGAGGCAACCCATGCTTATCCATGTGTTTTGTATTTGTGTGCTAATAAGTGTGACGTGAAGAGTTCTATCTCTTCTAGTTCTTGTGGTTTGTCTCTGTTGTTTTGTGTAGGATTGGCCCAATGTGTGAAGAATCTCGTGTTTATGGTTTTGTAAATAAGAAGTCCGGTATCCTTTATCTTATCGATTAACGTTGTCTATTTGGCATAACTCATAAACGGCCTTAGATTTGCGTAGGATGACCCATACCCTTTAAAACATTGAGGACAATGTTTCGTTTTAGTCTGGGGGGGGTGATCTTTCGATTTGATTTTGCCTTGCATTGTGTCGTTTACTCTCGCAACCCTGTTTTTTCCACCAAAAATCCAAAAAATGAGAAAATTTAAAAATTTTGCAAAAATATCATTAAGTGTTTTGACACATTGTTGATTTTCCGTTGGTTAGAGTAGGAATAAAATTTTGACTTGACCGGGCGTGTTGAGCCCTAGCTTGTCCCCTTAACAATTTTGACTAAGCATTTGCGGATCTTTTTATTAAAGATTTTAAATTTGCGAAGAACGAGAAATGATAGAGTTAATTACAAGTCGTGATGCTAAGCAAGGATTAGCTGGTTATCTTAAAGGCTCATCAGTGTAATTTGTAGTTTTTTTCTCCCATAAGCTAAATTAGTGCTGTTTTCAAAATTTTAAACTTAAAAATCGCTTTATTACAAACTTTTATTCAACTTTGATATAGAGTACGAGTTCAACTTTTTATTTAAATTATCGAACAAGCATACCTTCTTAAAATCAGAATAATGTTGCAAAAGCAAGTGAGTAAAATCACAAGTATTATGCAAGTGTATATATGTGTTGTTATGAAAATAAAAAAAAAATGAAAAATGAAAAAATGAAAAAATATGTGTTATGTGAATAAAAATGTTGCTTATGAATAAATGCATGAAACTTGCTTTTTCTTAAATTTAAATCGGAAGTTGAACTAGTATTCGTTAATTTTGTGTTAAAAGTTTAACGGGAATTTGGTAGATTATTTATTTCGAAAGACCCCGAAAGCTCCGATACTATTCTCGAGGGTGTAAAAACCTAGCCTCCTAAGCTTTGCTAAAAGGACAAGCTGAGAAGAAAGTCGCTACATGGAGTGATCTCATCTTTGCGTCTTTAATCTCCAAATGATCATCGGTTATTGTCTTTTTAAGTAGTTAATATTAACTTAGCGGGAATTTTAGAAATCTTTGAAATCGAAATCCCGCTGATTCTGGTACTATTCTCTGTGAGGTGTCAAAAGCCTGGTCACCTAAAACCAACTGGTTTGGGATGTGCCGAGAAGAAAGCCGTTACATGGAAAAGGCCCTTTTGATCCTTAGATTTCAAGATTCCCGGTAAATTAATATTTGACTTAAAATAACCATAATAATGTCGATGTCTATGATAAAACTTTTGAAAACAAGCACACTTACCAAACGTACAGAATAATTGGGGAGTAAAAAATTTACAACTTACATTCATGAGTAGCGTTAGCATCTTAACTTGTATTTAACAATGATTTCGTTTTTAAGCTTAGTTTAGGGACTTGTGAAAAATCAGGGACGATGAATTTTATCCGAATGGTCACTTCTTTATTAGTTGTGTTTCCTACTCTGTGATCCTAAAAGTTATTGTGAAATAATGAAAGTCAACATCCCGTCACAAGAAAAAGAGAAAAATACAAAAATATAATAAGTGTGAATAAAATGGAAAAACAGGACATTTTTAAAACTTTTGATTTCTTAATCTCTTTTGAATATTTTGCTACTTTTCAAAGTTAGTAAAAAGAAGTTTGAAATTTTTTTGTTTCAAAAGCGTGAGTTGATAACATTGCGTGAGGACACTGCAATACCTTAGTCTGGGGGATTTTGATATGTGTTAAATTACACATATCTTTTACCCGATAAAACAGACAAAATAGACCAAAAGCTAACCAAATATATTGTGTTTTTGTGTTTATACATGTGCAGGTACGGATATTGAGAAAAAGACGAAAAGAAAGACAAAATGGACAAAAACGAGCACGAGATTTGGAAAGAGCACGAAATTACGAGTCTATCGTTATTTTATTTGAAGCATCGAGCCAAAAGAAGAGAAATTTAAAGATTATTTATTTCAAGGACAAATGAATTAAACATAAAGAATGATGAGGGACCAAAAGCGTTTAATTCATATGAAGTTTAAAAGACAAGGACTAGAAGTGAAGAAGAGTGGTGTAAATTGGCAAATTACAACAAAGTTAAATTAATTCCCATGGAATCTAGGTGGGTCCCACAAACTGTTACTTGAAATTGTTTTTGGTCTTTTGTTGTGAGATTACGACAAAGAAAAAACTAAGACAAAAGAAAAGATGCATGTTGCCAGCGCATGAAAAAAAATTATATATATATATATATATATATATATATATATATATATATATATATATATATATATATATATATATATATAAAATAGAAGAAGGAAGCCACGTGCAGCAAAAGAAAAAAAAGAAAAAGAAGAAGGACTCCAATTAATGCTCCACCAACCGCCTAAGAGAAAGGAGCAGCCAATTAAAAGGCGCCACGTGGCCTGGCATGGAAAAGCTAACCGACTCAAATCTGCTATAAATAGAGGAGATGATCCACAATTTATAAGCAGTTAGTAGTTTTTTTTTTAGTTAGCAGTTTTTTTTTATAGCTTTAATTTTCTTTCTTCAGTATTTTTATCTTTCAGTAACAGTCTTTAACATTTATTTTACACAATTCAGTTCTATATATATTCAAGTATCTTTTAATTTTCTCTTCATTATTTTTCATTTGTACTTCTTTGAATTAGAATAACAGTAGTCACTCTTCAGTTTAATTTTCTGCAACAGTTATTACTTTCAATTTATATTATGTTTTAACTTTATGTTTAATATTTAATTCATGTTTGTGATAAAAGAGCTCTTATGATGGTGTAGTGTAAAATCTTGTTTTACACATTGGTCACACACACTCTTTTACACTTTTACTTTTTACAAAAGTTTATATGTTTTTCTTGTTTTTTTCTTGAACAATAAGCTATTTAATAGCTTGTTCATTTAGATCTAGTCCTTAAACATACCCGATTCGCGTCTATTCTTCGGAGTGGGCAACTTAGTTTCGGGTGGACTCAGAGCTAATAGTATTTAGTTATAAAGTTTTAATCTTTTTACCTTTTAGACTACTTTTAGCTTATTTCATATAATAGTATTGCTTATTATTGTTTATTATTGCTAACCTTTAATAAAGTTCTTGTTTTTTTTATCTCTTATCTTTTGCGACCTAAGGCGAGGAGCTTAAGGGTCTTATAAGTTTTAAAAATCATTAAAGTTTACAACTTTATCAACTTTTATTAAGTTATCTAGTTAATAAAGCTTTAAACTTTATTAACTATATAGCAAAATTAACGTTGACAAAGAAATAAACTTTAATCATTTATTTGATTTATAAGATCGGGTGGTTATTCTCTCGTATAAATCACCGGGTCTTAATCTTAATCTCTTACCTTTTTATCATTTTTAGTTTAAATACCTAGTTTAATATCATGTTCACTATTGTAGAATTAATTGATATTAGTTTAATTATTACTTAGCAAGCATATCTTTTTATTATCTTATTTTCTAGAGCTCGTTGTTATCTTCGTAGTTTTGCTTAATTAATCTAGTTTTTATTTTTATCACTTAAAATAGTCTTTAATCTTTTAGTTTAAAACCAAACAAAAGTGAAAATACAACTTTCAAGCATTTTAATTACAAACCTCAAACGATATCCTCCATTCACACCTCGCTGGGAAACGACCCGGGTAACACTTTCCTGGAATCACATATATCTTACTTGTGAGTTTTGCACGTTGACCTTTTTCCCAAAAAGATTGACTTGCTGACTCGCACGTATCGTGTATATTTGATATATATACTTTACAACCGATCACCTTAGGAGCTTGTTTGAGTCCATATAAAGCTTTCTTAAGTCTATAAACATAATCAGGTTTTGCGAAGTCAATGAATCCTGGAGGTTGTGCCACGTATACCTCCTCATTGATAAAACCGTTAAGGAATGCACTTTTCACATCCATTTGAAATAACATAAAGTCTAGGGCGCATGCATAGGCAAGGAGTATTCTTATAGATTCTAATCTAGCTACGGGGGCATAAGTTTCGTCATAATCAATTCCTTTTTGTTGATTATAACCTTGGGCAACTAACCTAGCTTTGTTCCTAGTAACAATTCCATTTTTATCTAACTTATTTCTATATACCCATTTAGTTCCTATGATGGTCATGTTCATGGGATTTGGGACTAGTTCCCAAACGTCATTTGTCTTAAATTGATTTAGTTCTTCTTGCATAGCCATAACCCAACTTTCATCTTTTAAAGCCTCATTTATATTTTTAGGTTCTATTGTTGAGAGAAAACAAAAGAAATTATTTTTATCTTGAGCTTGTGATCTAAGAGTTCTTTGATTTAGGCTTCCTATTATATTATCTAGTGGGTGTGATTTAGATTCCTTAACATTTACTATTTTGTTTTCTCCTAGTGTTATATCTTCATTATCATCACCTAAGGGTTTAGTTTTACTAACCTCAATAGCTTCTTTTTCAACTAGGTCATCATCTTCTAGCGGCAATGTCTTAGGTGGTGGTGGAGTTTCATCAAATGTTACATTCAAGGATTCTTCTACTTTCATAGTGTGTTTATTAAGTATTATATACGCTTTACTATTTTGCGAATACCCTAGAAAAATTCCTTCGAACGACTTAGGATCAAACTTAGTAAGGTAGTCTTTTGTATTGAGAACAAAACATTTGCTCCCGAATACCCTAAAGTAGTTTAGATTAGGTTTTCTACCTCTTAATAGCTCATATGGGGTTTTTCCTAAAATTCGCCTAATTGAGTCTCTATTTATTATAAATGTTGATGTATCTACGGCGTGACACCAAAATTTTTGTGGGATAGATTGTTCATTTAGCATTGTTCTACTCATTTCTTGTAAGGAACGATTCTTTCTTTCTACTACCCCATTTGATTGTGGAGTGCGAGGAGCGGAGAAATTGTGAGATATTCCATTTAAATCACAATATTTTCCGAACTGCACTTCGTTATCAAATTCCCGACCATGGTCCGTCCTAATAGATACTATAGAACATCCTAATTTGTTTTGAATCATTTTACAAAATATTTCAAACTTATCAAAGGCTTCGGTTTTATCACTTAAAAATCTAGTCCACGTGTATCGTGAATAGTCGTCTACAATTACTAAGGTATAACGGTTACCTCCGTAACTCCTCACAGCGGATGGACCAAAAAGGTCCATGTGTAATAATTCTAGGCATCTAGTAGTGGAGACTATATTCTTAGTTTTGTGACTAGCATGTGCTTTTTTTCCAATTTTACAAGCATCGCAAAAATGTTGATCATATCTTAGGTTAGGAAAATTTCTAACTAATTCCTTAGAGGCTAGGGATTGTATTTGTTGCATATTTGCATGACCTAATCTCCTATGCCACAGTGTAGAGTTTTCATCTAAGTTTGCTAGACATATTTTATCTTCCGGTTTATTTCCTAGTTTCATGACATATACGCCACCTTTCCTAATTCCTCTACCTATGACCTTTCCGTCCTTAACTATTTCGCTATCTTTATCGGTAAAGGTAACCCTACACTTATTATCGCATATTTGTCCTATACTAAGCAAGTTGTATGTTAAATTAGCTACATGCTCAACATTTTCAATAGTTAGGGAGTCTTGAGAAATCGTACCTTTGCCAATGATTTTTCCACGCAAGTCACTACCGAAAATAACATTACCTCCGTTGTATGCCTTGTAGGAGGAGAATAGCTTGCGATTCCCCGTCATGTGCTTTGAGCATCCACTATCCTTAATCCATTCGTCGGGCTCCAAATTTATTCCTAGACATATTTCATCGGTTGCTTGAGCTACAAGACATTTTTCGTCTTTTGCTTTGTCCACTTCGTCTTTGTCGCTATCGCTCCATGTTCCACTAACAAAGGCGCTTTGGTAATCATAACTGGGTGGCTTTGGACATTCGCCAACGAGATGGTTTGGGCTTCCACATCTAAAGCACTTTCTTTTCCCGTAGTTATCATTCCTATTTCTTTGAAGCGATCTTCTTTCATCTCGTGGTTGTCTTGTGAATCTTCCTCGTCTCTTGAAAAATTTCTTGAACTCTCTTACAGCCATTGCATATTCTTCGTCTTCACTATAGTCACTTGAATCGTCATCATCACTAAGTTCCTTTTTGGCTTTTAGCGCAAGAGATTTGATTTGATCTTTCTTGCTCTTGACCGTTTCCGAGTCTCTCTTTATAATTTCTTCATGGACCTTCAAGTTGCCGATAAGTTCATCAAGCGATAACGTCATCAAGTTTTTCGATTCTTCAATAGCCGTGACCTTCGCGCGCCATTTTGGATGTAATTCCCTAAGAAATTTCCTTACACAATTTTTGCTAGAAAAAGTCTCATCAAGTGCTTTTAAACTTGTGATAATGGTGTTAAATTTAGCAAATGCATTATCAATAGATTCCTTTTCAGGAATTGTAAATTGTTCATATTGTTGAACAAGAAGATCTATTTTGTTGTCTTTGACTTGACTATTACCTTGGTGAGTGATTAATAAAGAATCCCAAATTTCTTTTGCGGTTTGACACATAAAAATTCGTTCATATTCTTTGCGTGGTAATGCATTATAAATTACCATTTTAGCCTCATTATTTTTTGCTAGTTTCCTTTTCAAATCATCATTTTGTTTTTCAAAAGGTACAATTTCATCTATTTTAGTTAAAGGATTATTTTGAATATGGGGAAAATCACCATAGGTAATAACATGCCAAAAATCAAGATCTTTTGATTTCACATAAGTTTCGAATCTATTTTTCCAATAAAGAAAACCATCACTCTCGAATAATGGTGGTCTTTGCATGAATTGCCCTTCTAAATATTTTTCTGATTCCATAGATCGTTTCAAGTTTTAAAATACAATTTATTTTAAAAATCTTGTTTGACGTGGCTCTTGATACCAATTGTGGAAAACTAGAAGGCGGGGGGGGGGGGGGGTTGAATAGTTTTACGTCTTTTTAATTTTATTATGAAAGCTTTATTTACCTTTTTTTTTAAAAAAACTTAGATTCGAATTTATATGAACTAAACTTTTGAACAATATGAACAAATATAAGTAAATCTAAATAAACAATGCAAGTAAAGTAATGAAATGAAATGAAAGATAGAGATGGAAAGATCGAACCGCGAGACAAAGGATTTATAGTGGTTCGGCTACAAGGACACCTTCCTTGCCCTACTCCACTCCCCGAGCACCTAACTCGAGGGTTTTCTTCACTATGTCAACAAGCTCCCTTATGGCGGAGAAAACCTTACACAACTTTAGCTTACACCGGTTTAACGACACAAAGCTAAATGTCGAGTTCTAATCGTAGCTAGAACCAATCTCACAACTTCAATCACAACTTCTTCACAACTTGTTCACAACTTCTTCACACCGGCTTCACGACTACTCCACTACCTAACACTACTTATTTACTCTTCTATTTCTTTACACCTTCACTACTTACACACCTTAACTTCTTCACAACTTCACTACTTACACACCAATCTAGCCTAAACAATTATGCTCACACCTATCTAACAAATATACACAACTTATACACAAATGAATGAATGATTACACAAACAACTTAGGTAGCAAGATGATACTAAGTTGCAATACTTCTTCTTTAGTTGTTGAAGGAGTATTCTTTTTTTGCACTTGAATGGTAGAAGCTTGGATCACTTAGAAACCAATGCTTAAGAATATATGATCAAAGGATTTAGAAAGGATTAGAAGAGATTTAGAACAGAATGTTTGGGGTGCAAAAGGTGAGGAAAAAGTCCAGGAATAAACCAGTATTTATAGGCAAAATCTGACAGCTGGAGGAGCGGGGCGGTCCCCTTAAATAGGGGGCCGGTCCCCTTAAAATTAAGGGGGCCGCCTAGTAAAATTAAGGGGGCCGCCCTACCCGAACGTTGCTAAGATTTGTCTTTTTGTGGGGAAGGTTTTTCTGAAACATTTTTGCCATTTTTGGTTGAAAATTTGAATTTATAAATTTATAATGGATTAAACATTTTTATTAAATACCAAAAATGATTTTCTAAAAGATATAAAATGTTTGTGACATTTTATAAAAATTCAAGTGATTAAGAAAATGTTCATTTGACCATATAATGCATTAAGCATTTGTTTATTCATACCTTAAGTGATTTAGTTGTTAAAATAGATATTTACAACTAAATACTTGTTTACGTCATAATCTTTCGTTTAATGATTTTACATTTTGTGATTATCAAAACGTAGAGATATCGAAAAATATTAATAACGTGTTTAGGCATTATTTATATCAACAACATGCACTTTTATTGTTAGTATTTTAGGTAGCAACTTATAGACAAAATCCAAAAGTCAGACATTTTCTAAAAAAAACAAGCGTGGTGAGTTTGACAAAAGTAGCGGTAGCAGTAAGTAGTAGCAGTGAGCTACTAAAGCAGTAGTTGTTTTCTTTTTCTATAAACATTTGGTAACATAATTGTATTTGTAATCATAATATGTAAAACAGTTTTTAAATGTTCAACGATACTAAATACTACTCCATTGAGCGTTGAAAAGTGATCATTCCAAAATAAATAAATAAAATAATAAATCAACTCACTGATACTGTAACACCCCAACCCGACAAGGGTCAAAATGCCACATTATGGTGTCCATCAGAACATACAAACGCAAGCGGAAGACTTATAAACATAATGAATTACAAAGGTATTCTAAGATAACAATAAAATACTAACTCTAAACATGATGAACA
This sequence comes from Artemisia tridentata subsp. tridentata, assembly GCA_021014915.2. Classification (NCBI taxonomy): domain Eukaryota; kingdom Viridiplantae; phylum Streptophyta; class Magnoliopsida; order Asterales; family Asteraceae; genus Artemisia; species Artemisia tridentata. The sequence continues at coordinate 151,008,516 of CP139505.1, forward strand.
CATATATAAGTATAGGGAAAAGGAAACATAAGCTCCTGCTGAAACGAATATCATCTGTCAAAAAATGAGAGATCAAAGATCAACTGAACAAATATCATAAGTCAAATGAGTCAAATGAAGTGAGAGATCAAGAGACACTATGGATCAGATAATCATAAAGAATCAAACGAATCATATAGGAATGCCCACGAGCTCAAAACAAATGTCTAAACATGATACATGAATAGACCACATAACCACATATACATATCCGTCAAACCATAAGTGCACAAGGAGGGGAGACCTCTCAAGTACCAAATGGAGTAGCTAGCTCCCAAAAGTGAGGGGGTGCAAGGCACGCACAACCCAATCACTAACAAAACGAAACAAAGTACCTAGGATGCATCCATACGCCCCCTACAAAACAAATCATATATACACATGTTCTAGACAAGTATATACATCTAGACAAGTATATACACATATCATAATGGCCAAGTGATCACATATCATATCATATCAAATGGGGACGCCGTGACTAATCATACCGCCACAGATAGTGTCATGACATTGGTACCATCAATGACATGGCCATGGTACCTCAATGGCTAGTTAAATATTATTGTTGATTCAGTACTTATTGTTATTCAGATTGACGTATTCAGGGTTTCCTGCTATTTATAGCAACTTTCCATATTTAGTAACCTTCCAAATTTAGTAACTTCCAAATTTAGTAACTTTCCAAAAATAGTAACTTAGGGTTACATTCATAATTAATCAAACTTAGGGTTTATAGGTACTTCCAAATTATACATCACTTAATTAGGATATATTAGTGAATCTGGATCACATTCTTATGATTTTTAAGGCCTGCCAATTAAGCTCCAAAAATTTTGAAATAATTACTAGTGATTCCCATATTAGTTTAGTATCTTCCCAAATTTTTATAGATTTTATTACCAAGTACAAATACTGTTTCAAAAATCATCTTTCCAGACCTACCCAGAAAGTTAACTGCACATACATACAGAAAGTTTGCCTTTAATTAACCCATTTTGACACTTTAGAAAAATCCACACAAATTCCAGGAAGTCACACATAACTTAGATGTCACCCCTGTAAAAGGAGAGATCTTAACTCCTTATGGTTTGAAAATTAAAAATCAAAACATCAACTGATTATCAGACTCAGAATCACAACTTTGACAACTTATGTTCTAAAAATCGAAAAGCTTACTTACTGACCTCTAATTGCTATGAATCTTACATTTCCAGAAAGTAGACAAGGAGTACTTATGTTTAGACTTAAAAATCACTAAAACACACGTTGGCATCTTTAGTTTGGACACTCATCAATCCAACCCAAATTCTACACAGATTTTACGAGACACAAAACAACACCAAAATGACCATACGTTTAACCAAACCCCCAAACCATGATTCTTAGCATATTATTCAGATTATAACAAGTTCGTAACACCTTTTTACCATTTTATCAATCATGCACGCATTTTCCAGAATTTTATCAAATAGTATAACAATGTCTTAAAAATTCACAAAGACAGACTACCCAGAATATGGACCTGTTGGTGTACCCAGAATGTATGCATTTAAACGACATATCAAAACACTTTGGAAAAATCCACAAAAATTGATGAAATTACTACACATATAGAAGTTACTTCATGTAGAATCTCATGGCTTAATTACTTATAGTTTAGAAATGAAAAATCATGCAAGTCAACTGATTTCAGACTCTTAAAATTCAGATTCGACACCTAATCTCATAAAAATAAAAAACATAACCAAATCAACTCCAAATCACTCCAACCCAATTGGAGAACTTATTTAAGACCTTAAACTAGGTTTACATGCAAAAATCCAGAATCAAACACTTATGAAACTCAATTTATAAAGCACACATATTCGACTTACAAAACTGCCAATTTCAGAAACTTGTTTTAGGCTTAACCATGATGTTAATTGTGTACTCCCCATCTTAATTACTTAGGGTTTGCTCCAGGTTTTTTTAGGTCGCATAATAAATGGTTTATTAACGTTTAGATGACCAGATCTAGGGTTCGTACAACAACTGATTTGAATGGCCAAAACAAAAGTAAGAATCGACACATAGGTTTAGGGTTTCATGATTTTAATAGGGCGCATATATGTATATTCATATCACAGATTTTACAAGGCCACCAATTTGCATTTTAACATGATTCATTGATTAGTATAACATGTTTTTCTTCAGATTATAGATCATATTAAGGTGTCTAATGGCTTGAAAACAAAAGAGACAATGATACCTTCTTAGGCAGAAAACAACGAAGCAAGAACAAGAATGAGAACCACGAATCAAACAACAAAAAACCTTCAAGAACACCACGATCCAAATCAGTTTCTAACCTTATTCTTCCCTGATCTTTGAGAGCTAAATGAAGGTGATGATGGCTACTTCTAGGGTTTCGTATAGAGGAGGGAATAAGGTGTCATACTTTGTGAATGAGAAAGTAGTACACGGTTTGATATATGCAGCAAATGGGGATAGATAAAATGAGAGAGTGCCGAGTTTAACGGGGGCATGGGGAAGACTTTTTCTCCTTCTATTATTTCAAAAATTATTTGGTATACATCTTATATCTTGTTGTGCTCAAACAAAAAAATTCATCAAGTCCCTTTTATGACATATAATAGCAATGTATTTTCCCATTTGTTCCATTATTAGATACGAACCCAAAATAATACAACAATACCCATCCAACTTTTAAATTTTTTTTCATTATCATACTTTTGCTTATGTGGCATGATTGGCAACCGGCTACACAGGTTAAAATTAAATATTAATTTTTTTTTCATCTTCTTCCTTTGAAAAACCCACACACAAAGTCTTAAAAGCTCTTTTAACCCCAAATCAGTCCAGTCCAACTTCCATTAAGACACGTACTTGACACACAACAACTTTCCACCGTCGTCGAGCGCACCCACCACCATTTCCCACCGGCGTTGTCGCACCCTACCCACCACCAACTCTGTTACACCAGCGCCACCCATCTCAACCTTCCTCACCTCAATTGCTATGTGATTGATATTTACTAATAAGGGTATAGAATCTTTACTAATTAAACAATCTTGTTTTGGCAGTGCTAAGGCCTGGAAAGAATCTGAGTGTCAATATGATAAATTAAATTAGATATTTTGGATATGTAAGTTGCAGATTTCCATTTGCAAAGAAGACTCAATAAAATATAACTGGTTGGAAAATTTAGAAAGATGACTGGAAAAAGATTACCAAAAAGTGGTCGGAAGAAGTGGAGAAGATGACCGGAATATGATTACCCAATTTTGTAGGTCAAATGATGATATCGACACAATATGAAAGTTTGTAGGGTATTGTTGTACAATATTATTTTGGGTTTGTATCTTATAATAGAACAAATGGGAAAGTACGTTGCTATTACATGCCATTAACCCAATGCTTAGAGCATAGTCAGTAAATTATGATACAAACCATTATCCTCTAGTTTACAGAATCCACAATAATTAACTATCGATAAGGATACAATCATACAAAATTTAGCTTTGTTTGACCAAATACACGAGTATTAAGTGGCCACTCACATCTACAGTATTTATACAAGGTAAAAATTGTCATGATGGGGCTATTTGTTTTATCCCATGTTAATTTTTTGTGTGTCACATTTTAATTGATTGTATGCTATTTTTTTTTAGATTCAGAAACACGCTATCGGTGGGACTGTGAATGTGAATGGATGCTTACTAATCAAGGTCAGTCACATTGGGTCTGAAACTGCACTTTCTTAGATTGTTAAGAAAGTTGTGTAGTTTAGGCAAAGTCACTATGTACAGTCGTATCAGTATGTACATTCGTAGGCCAAAGCGTCCTTAACTTTCGTTAGGAACCTAAAATAAACTATGTAACCCCTCTTTTGGACAATGGTATAACCAGGTAGAAGTTGCGCAGCTAAAAATATGTAGCCTCTGGTCTGAATAACTTTGTATCAAAACAACTCGCCGCGAAGCGCGAACATAAAACCTCCTCTAGTATTCATTTATGAGGAAATAGTATTTTTTAAAATGTTATATATAAAGGCAAAACTAGAAATATAGATTGGTGTGATATTTAGGGACGAAAGGTCTTTGTAAGTTTTGAAACTTAAGAAAGATCTTTGTAAGTTTTGAGAAACCACATGGACTATCATATAAACTTTTATGTAATTTGTAACCAGAGGAACACATAAGTGAAGATTGGTTTCTTGTTTATATCTTTTACAATCCAGTAAACTAACGAGGGAGGGGTTTGGTGGGATCGTAAGACATGGTTCCATGCCTTATAGAGGTCTAGAGTACAATCCCCAAAGCACCCTTTTTTTTTTAATTTTTTTTTTTGAAAGTTAATATATTATAAAGAGAAAATCCCAAAAACGTGACCTCAAAAACCGAGCTATACAAAGAATCCAACGGGCCAAAACGCCACAAACCACCGAAACTACAACAAACAAAACCTACATAGGCAAATAGGAAAAGATATCAAAATGCTTGGCTACCCAACACGTCCATTTCACATTCACGCTTGAGTTGATACAAGCCGACATCCATAACTTAGCCATGCGTTGGATAATCGGGAAAATGTCTTCGTTCTTGATTTTAGAAATGTCATCACCAACCGCGTGAATCAATCGATTTCACCAATTCCAAACAGCCCAAAAGGCTATTTGAAACACCCCATTTATAATTTTGACCAACCTAGGATTATCATGAACATGATGGTTTCATAAAGCGACCTTAGATAAAGAAAATGGAGGAAAAACGGTCGGGGAGGAAGGTTCCACCAACTCCAGATCTTTCTCCTAATCAAACTCACTTTATGACATTTGACCAAAATATGCTCAATATCTTCAACCTCCTAGTCACATAGAGGACACATTGAGGAAGAAAGGGCGACACCACGAACAATAAGATTGGGTGGGTTGCAAGGCGATTAAGAGAGGCTTATCATTTTAATTTTTATGTTAATAATAGTGTTATGCGAGAAATCATTATCTTTAATAGTATAAACTACTAGTATAAAAGAAAACGATCATTTTGGGGTTTTAAAAAAGGGTATGTTCCAAATTTTAATTGAGCAATAACAATAGTTTTATTTCATTTTTTTTCTTTCAAAATTGAGTCCTCATATTAGCTAATATAAGGGCCTGTTTGTTTAATTTTTTCCATTAAGTCATGTTAATTAACAGATGACTTAATGCAGACAACCTCATTTTTATTACTTAATATTTTCAGTCATCTTTATGTATTAAGTTACAAACAAACAGTTTTCATATGACTTAATTAATTCAATTTTTTTCATATTAAGTCAATTAAATCGAAATTAAACACCCATTAAGTCAAACCTGAATTAATCTAGCCAGACTTTCAATAGATTTTGTAAAAAAAATAAAAAACAACGAAAAATACATGTGGCCCTGGATGCTAGCTTTTTTAATTTTTGACTTCAATGTGAAAAAACATTATATTTTAATTGATTAACAAAATTTTCAATGGATGCCACTTTTTTAATTTTTGACTTCAATGTAAAAAAGAAAAATTATATTTTAATTGATTAATAAAATTTTCGATCAAACCTTAAACCTTTAACTTTTATTAATAGGCTTATACTAAATCTAATTTCATAGACTTTAATTGTGAAATTCTCAAGCTTTTTAGTTCGATGAAAGTTCAATGATTTTCTAACAAGATTTGAGTATGTGACCTTTATTTGATAGTGTTACAAGAAAAAAATAAACACTTTGTGATTGTACAATGTTTTTGAGGGTCTAAAATGTCAAATTATCAAGACAAGTCATAGGTTGTACTTTATAAAGTAGACACACGTGTACAATGATTTGGAACAAGTCCAACGCTTCGTGCGACTAATATTCTGCCCCACGAGGCCACGATCAAGAATATCCCCTACAAATACGGGTTATTTTTCAACTCCTTATTTTACCCTTTTTATACCTTCTTTTTCGTTAATATATATGTTTAGTTTTCACAAATTTTAGGGTTCGTCTTTGCGTAGATAACCTTTTTATATTAGGTAATTTTAGTTAGTTTTTTCCTTTTATTTTTAGAAGAAGATTCAGTCGATATGAGGAAGAAACTGGATACGCGTTTCCCTGCGGTGAGTATTTAATTTTGTTCAGTCATATGTTTTTGATATATTTGATTCTTTTTAAAGTTTATTTAGTGATCATTGTGAAATTTTGCGTATGTTTTAAGTTATATATGTCTAGGAATTAATTGATTTGTGCAAGAATGTGTTTTCGCTCATAGTTTATGTTTGATTTTTGTAGAATTTAATTTTGCTAATACTAAATATTTGACTATGTTTGTTATGATTATGTCATTGTCATTGGACCTTTTTTACCTCTGAGTAAATTAAAACATGGTTTTGTGTTCGGTTTGGTTTATTTTTTTAAAAAAAAAGCTGGCTTTAATAGATGATAATTATTATACAAAAAAATGTTACAACAATGTATGATTTATATGTAATGTTAAATTTTTATAGAAGTTTTAAGATTATGGGTTACAAATCGACCCAAATACGATAAATAAGTCGTTTTCTGATGACTCAGGTGAAAAAGATTTTGGTAATTTGTGCAAAGAAGAAAAGGTTTTCTTTCGTTAAAAGGAATGTTAAATGGTACTCTATATATATTTACAGAATTGAAACATGATGTTTGTTTATGACTAAATGTTATTAATTTGATTATTTGAATTTATATGATTTAATTCAATTTGTTTTGTCTTAGTTGCGTTATGGATCATTTACTTGATTGATGTGCATTGAAATTTACATGCTATTTTTGGTTCACGATATTATTTACTAGTTTTTTGTGTATGATAATTTTTTTATTATTGGTTAGAGGCCTTAAATTTTCGTATACTATCGTTACATTATTAGATGCCTTAAATTTTCGTTACTATCGTTACATTTCTGATTTTTCTTTTAACTATTAAACAGGCTCGAATTAAAAAGATTATGCAAGCCGATGAGGATGTTGGGAAGATTGCTATGGCTGTCCCTCTGTTAGTATGTAAGTGACATCTCCATGCTGGTTTTATTTCTTCACATTATATATATACAATCAATTCGAAAACCGATAACTTAGTGTAAATCTTAATTGTTCCTGATTTAACAATAGTCAAACATGGTTAAAATTTTATACTTTTGTTTGATGAATGCAGCTAAAGCGTTGGAACTATTTTTACAAGATCTTTGTGATAGGACATACGAGATCACTCGTCAAAGGGGCGCAAAGACTCTGAATTCTATGCACTTGTAAGTACTCTATACCCGATCCCCGCATTAAACAGTCAATGGTCATACCATAAATTTATACTGATTTAATCACTTCTTCCTGATTTGTAGAAAACAATGTGTTCAGAGCTATAACGTGTTTGACTTCTTGAGAGACATAGCTGGCAAGGTTCCCGATTTAGGTGGTTCTGATGCAACAGGGGAGGACAGATCTGCAACTAAACGCAGGAAACTTAATGATGATGTTCATAACGACGGTCATGAAGACGCAAAAAGGGACAAGATGGTAAGATAATTTCATTCATTTTCATTTAGCTGATAAATAATTGTAGGATTGGGGTTGCTTGCATAAATTACATTTTTGTTTAGGTGCTAACGTAATCAGCAAATTTTGTAGACCAAAATTGTAGTATAAATCTTATTCTGTAACTAGCAAAATTTTTAGAAAGCAACATTCTACGGTTTCTCTAGGCTCGTCCCATCAAGCTCACTTATTTTCTTTGTGTAGTTGCAGCCCGAGACTCCCCATACTAATGGAAGTGGTCAAGGAAGAGGAAGGGGTAGAGGAAGAGGCCGAGGTAGACCTAGCCGAGCAGAAAAAGAAGCATATGCAGCTGCAGCTGGAGCATCATCTAGTTACGAGAAACGCGAGCTCTATTCCAATAGCACAGATAAACAAAAGCTGACTCTTGATTCAATGGAAGACGCTGATTCAAAAGAGAATCACATTATATTCAGAAAGACTGACGAGACAGCCAAAGTTAAAAACAACTTTGACCTTAACTTAGACTTGGATGAGAATGGAGACACACCCGTCGTATCACCAATACCTGTTACTCCATCGGGCTGGGCCCCAAAACCGATAGTTGAAATGAAGCCTGATGAATATCCTGGGTGGTCATCGATGGAAGTGGAGAATATGGTTATTGACCCAATTCAACTTGCTAATATAAACAGTAGAGTAGATGAAGATGAAGATTATGACGAAGAAGGATGAGCGGTTTGAACTTTGAAGGGTTTGTCGTTTTCTTGTTTAGTAACGATATTGTAGATGCTGACTCAGGTAGATAGATAGACAGATATGAAGAAGAAATCGGCGGTGGCAAATCTTTCTTGGTAGTTTAGACAAGATTGTAACCAGTAGGTTCTTTTATCATCTTTTTATTTATTTTGGTTTATATTTTATGGGTCGTAATTATGTTGTAGAATTGTAGGATCGTTTCGCGTTGCAAATGTTAATATTGAAGTTTTTTAGATCTTCTTGTTATTGTCTTGGTTGATATTCAGTAAAATCGATGAAATCAAATAACACGGATGTATTTTTCTAACTGGTAAAAGAAAGAAAATGTGAAACGAAACGGACAGAAAAGAAGTACCTCTGTATGTTTCCAGAGTTGCAAAGAGTAGAAAGTGAAGGGAACTTTTTTTCTGTTACTGAGTTTGCTTGGCGCGAAAGGGATAGAAAACTCTGTTACGATTTAAAACAGAATCGTTTCAATGACTGGTTGTTAAATGTCAGATATTTCCTTGGCTTAATTATCAAAAATAACCCGGAACCCCACTCATCAAGTTTCTTTCCGTTCCTTACATTTTGTTCCATTGCTCTCCGTAAGAAACATGTGAATACGGCTGTGGCCTGTGGTCAATATGATTCTTGTATCTTTCAAGTTGGATTGGCAATTCAACTCGGTAAATAAAAAGCTTTGGATTTCAAATAATTGGTTTTAAACATACTAAGTTACTAACTACGCTGAATAGTTTGAGAACAAGGGTTTCAAATCTCATCCCCTTACCAGGTGAACAATATGGGAGCAGGCTAAACCGCAAAACCGGAGTTGTGGTAAACATTACAAATCAGTAAAAGAAACTTTTTTGTAGCTTTAATTTACTCTTTACAAGTCACCCTAAGTTCCGATAAATTCTACTGTTTGTTCAACTTATGCGATTCTGAATGATTATAAACTCTTACACCTCAAGCTGTAAAGACCAAATCATATACGTTAAAATCCTTAGTGTTATTTTTGTTTGGATTTTAAATATCTTGACATACAAATAAATAAATAAACATCAAAGCACGTAATAGCGGAAGCAAGGATCTAATTTAACACATAATAGTATTACCGAATATTAAATAAGAAACGTACCGTTATGATCCTAGCAAGAACAAGGATCAAATCTTCTTTCTCCTTCACTTGAACAATCAAACGGATTAACGTGGAACCCCTTACCTTTTTGTTCCACAATCCAAGATTAATTACTAAAGTAAGTAATTAACGAGCTCTTGTACACACGTACTATAAGCAACTAACGAATGGTGCTAGCAATTTGACACAAGAAACCAAAACAATTTTGTTACTTGAATAAGCTATGGATCAACACACAAGAAGTGTTGTACGATCGGTATGGGCAAGAGGAGAGGAGAAAACAATTTAGGGTTTAGTTTCAATGCACTAGGTCAAAACCCTAAGACCCTTGTGTTTGTATTTATAGTGAATTAGTATCTTGGAGGAAAAGCAAGTCGACTAGGATTAGGAAACCCCTAAGGGCCGATCGGCCAAGTCCTTTCCCTAAGGATTCTAGATCCTTCTTGTCCTCCAATTTCACTAACAGTCCCTCCTTTATTCCCTAACGACCGTTAGTCAAATCGGTTAATTATAATATATATTGCCGACGGAGCTGAGAGAAAAAATGCTGACATGGCATTATATATTAACCGTTGGATCTACCTAAGATTTAATCTGAGCCGTTTAAATTATCTATTTATACAATCCGTTGGATCAAAGATACTTTCAATCTTGACCATTGTAATTCTATGATTATCTATATTTAACAAACTTGAGCCAAAATCTGTATTATATAACATGTGCAAATTAGATATCCTAGGAACAAACCATGCGTACATGTGCAAGTTAGATATATTAGGAACAAACCATGCACCTAGCTCCTTATTAGACGCATATTGAATACTTATCTATATTTTGATTGCTTATCTTTATAACTTCAACATTTGAAAATTAATATTTTGGCGCCTAAAATGGACTTATAAATAGATGACCTAATCAGCTTCATTTCATTCATTGACAATTCCTATCAAAACAACAAAAAAGACCTTTTTAGTCAAGCACAATGGAGGTACGAATCAAATGCTTTCTTTTTCATCCATTATAGATCAAATTCCTCATTCGATGTATTAACTTTAACATTTGATTATTTGAATTTATACAGATGAACAAATCAAACAATGTCTCAACTATCGTAGCAACAAAGAACGAATTCGGCATTCGAAAATGTCTATCAAGGAAAAAATCATGGTAAAGTTATGTTACAATATCTGACGTAAAATTTTATTTATCAATATGTGACATTTTCTTCTTTCCTATGAACAGCATGCCCGGAACGATAATGTCGATCTTCATGTTCATGAGGTAACACTCCTTCCTACACTTTCGTTTTGTTTCAGATATATAATTATTTGTATCAAGGCGTAGTGTTGTTTTCCGTCTTTAAACAACAGCATGATGACAACGTGTAACTTGATACCCAACCGTTGGTTGATGAGGTGATTCGCGACTCTAAGAAAAGGAAAAGGGAAGCAAATTTGGCTACATGGAAATGGAACGATGTTATTGAAATCGAAAGTTCGGACGATGATAGCATTTTCGATGGGGATGATGATACTTTCGATGATGTTTTGTCAATGTCTAATATTAAGTGGAAGAAAAGAAACCAAGTTTCCGTGTTTAGCCGGAATAAAATTTACCATTTGATTGACAAAGATGATGAAGAGGAATATGACATTTTCGGTTGATCAATATTTAGTTGCTTTACAATGTTCTAATGTCTTTCTCATGTACTTTTGTTTAGGATTTTTCTTACTGTTATTTGGTTCAACCATACGTTGAATTCGTCATGGTATTGGTTTTTAGTGAATAAATGTTATTTGAGTCACTTATGTTTTAATGCAATTATGGTTACTTATAGTTGTGGAGTAATTGTTAAAATATATGATTCACAAAACGTTATCAAGCATCATTCTTAGAAACCAAAGGAGTAGGTAAGTATACTTTTTCTTCCTTTCAAAACGAATACCCGAGCAACGCACGGGTATTGCACTTGTTACTTAACGTCCGTTATGTATCATTTCGTGTCCAAATAATTAAAATACATAACTATTATATATATATATATATATATTAATTATTTACGTTAGTCATTCATATGTAAAGTGTGCAATCCCTCGAACCCGAGTTCGAATCTAGTCATACACGATAATATTTTTCCATTTAAACTCTAACAGCTCCCACTTGGAAATCTATTAAAAGTGTAATGACATTGGTTAGCGTCTAGCAACACACCAATGCCCCTAGAACAACTCGGGTGGTGGTTCTCCTGGAAAAAACCATTCGATGATTCATCATCATACTTATCCTTTTGCTTCTAATACTACATTAATAAAGATATGGATCTAAGTCATTCTTTATTAATAATTCTGTTTCTCGTTGTTTATGATTAAATAAGATTACCAAATCTTCTGAACCATTCAGGGGAGATCTTGGGTGTGGCCACACAAACATCTTACCAATCCTACGAGGGGCCCAACAGTATTAAACTCCAAACAGTTTGAAGGAACAAATTCTATCTTGACTACGAGCATAACTCATGCACTTCGCAACGCTTCTGAAAACAATCCTTATAGCTACCAGTTACGTATAGCGATAGATTGAATAACAGAAATGCACTACATGCATGACAGTTATCTGGCATCTCAAGTCTGAGGATAACTATATACTCATGATTTACTTGATGACAAGATCCATAAAGTAAACTCATGTCGGCGGGATAAAGTCCTATACTCAAACAATTTGAATATCATGTGAAATTGGCATGACAACGCATCAATATACTTTCAAGTATATTATACCAATACTCAGATTTACCTTAATTTAATGATATTCCCATATCATTAACTAGAAACGGACAGTTTAGAATATATAAATATATTCAAGGATGTAAACATGCAAATATAGGATATATTATTAAGAAAATGATAACAAAACATAACCATTATTTTATTCCATTAAAATTAATAACTGTTTTACAACATCCCAATATCCAAACACTAATCACAGATATGCATGAAACTATTAGCTAAACGAAGTCCTATGCCATCAGAAAGTTCTTTAAGCTTTCCTCCGGGTAGAGCCTTCGTTAATGGATCTGCTAAGTTGTTATCTGTGTGAACTTTGAGTAATTCGATCTTGCCAATATCCACTTGTTCCCTAACATAGTGATATCGAATCAGGAAATGTCTGGTGCCCTTCATGATTCCAGGTTCATTGGAAAATGTAATTGCGGCTGAATTGTCACAATACATTTTTATAGGTCTTTCGATTGAGGGCATAACTCCAAGCCCTGAAACGAACTTCCTAATCCAAACTGCTTCCATTGCAGCTTCTGAGGCAGCAATATACTCGCTTTCTGTAGCAGACATCGCAATAGTGCTCTGTTTCTTGCTCTTCCAATCCACAGCTCCTCCATTGATGACAAAGATGTAACCCGTCTGAGACTTCGTATCATCTTTATCACACTTGCAGGATGCATCGTAGTAACCTGTAACACACAACTCTGCTTCTGGATTTCCCCCATACACTAAAAATATATCCTTCGTAGCTCTCAAATACTTGAGAATATGTTTCACAGCCGTCCAGTGGAGTTCACCTGGATTCTGCTGATATCGACTGGTAATGTTCTGAGCAAACGCCACATCGGGCCTTGTACATCTCACCGCATACATTATAGATCCCACAGCCGAAGCATAAGGGACTCTTCTCATGCGTGCCTCCTCTTCAGGAGTTGAAGCACAAGCTTTGCTACTCAAGCCATGATCTACTTGCATTGGCAAAAATCCCTTTTTGGAATTTTGCATATTGAATCTTTTCAATATCTTGTCAATGTAAGCACTTTGACTTAAACCAATTAATCGCCTTGATCTATCTCTATAGATCTTAATTCCCAGAATGTATGCTGCTTCCCCTAGATCTTTCATGGAAAAACATTTCCCAAGATAGGCTTTCACCTTATTCAAACTTGGAATGTCTTTACCCATGATCAATATGTCATCGACATATAGAACTAGGAAAATAACACCACTCCCACTAGTTTTGTGATATACACATGGCTCATCAAGATTCTGAGTAAATCTAAACCTTTTGATTTCTTCGTTAAATCTTTTATTCCATTGACGTGATGCTTGCTTCAATCCATAAATGGATCTTTGAAGTTTGCATACACGGTTTGGATATTTTGGATTCACAAACCCCTCAGGCTGCGCCATATAGATGTCTTCATCTAGACGACCGTTCAAGAAGGCGGTTTTTACATCCATCTGCCAAATCTCATAATCATAGTATGCAGCTATGGCTATGAGAATCCTAATAGCCCTAATGTCAGCTACAGGAGAAAAGGTCTCCTCGTAGTCAATGCCATATGTTTGAGTAAAGCCTTTAGCTACCAAACGGGCCTTATAGGTGTGTACATTGCCATCCATGTCAGTCTTCTTCTTGAAGAGCCACTTACTCCCAACTACCTTGGCATTAGGAGGAAGGTCTACTTCAATCCAGGCTTGATTGTCTTTCATGGATTGCATTTTCCCATTCATAGCAATCTGCCATTTATCCTTTTCAGGATCATTCATGGCAGCTCTATAATTAGCAAGCTCTCCAAGGTCCCCTAATATAGTTTCCTCAACCTCTACGTTAAGACATAGACGTTCAAGTGCTTTCACAGTCCTTGCGGATCTGCGAATGGGAATCACATCAACTTCAGGTGGAGGACCCAGACTATCTGGTTCCACAGGAAGTTCACTAGTGTTTTCAGAAGGTAATGTATCCTCTTGATCATCTTCCAGATCATAGAGCCTCCCACTGAATTCTTGAGATATTAGATCTTTTTCAAGAAAATCTGCATATCTGGCAACAATTACCTTTTGTTCAGGTGGAAAGTAAAAGTACTAACCCATTGTTTCCTTTGGGTATCCTACAAAGATACATTTAACAGATCTTTGTTGGAGTTTATTAGCTGAGTCACGTTTAACAAACGCCTCGCAACCCCAGACCTTAAGATAAGACAGGTTAGGCGTTTTCCCAAACCATAACTCATAGGGTGTCTTATCCACCTTCTTGGTTGGAACCATGTTTAATATGCGAATCGCAGATTCCAATACATAATCCCAAAAGGATAACGGCAGAGTAGTAAGATTAAACATAGATCGCACCATATCTAATAATGTACGATTCCTTCTCTCAGATACACCATTTTGTTGTGGAGTATATGGAGATGTGAGATGCTGAACAATTCCATTCTCACTTAGATAATCTTTAAACTCCTGACTAAGGTATTCACCACCTCTGTCGGATCGAAGAGCTTTAATCTTCTTTCCTAGTTGCAATTCTACTTCAGCTTTAAAAACCTTAAATGTTTCAAACACCTCATGTTTATGTTTAAGAAAATAAACATAACCATAACGGCTGAAATCATCCGTGAAGGTTAAGAAGTAGCTAGCACCTCTCTTTGACGTATGTCTAAGTGGTCCGCACACATCAGTATGTATTAAACCAAGTAGATCATCAGCCGATAAGACGAATCCAAGACATTCTTGACTCTCTTATTGTTGATGCTATACATCGAATTATAATCACTATGTTCATTCATATTAATCTCAAACACACCATTTACAGCAATCGCATCAAAATAAAAAACATTATTTAATGAAACAGAAATCTTATTGCCAGAAATAGTATGATGAAATCCCAAATTCAACAAACAAGCAAAAGAAATAACACCTCTAACAATAGATGGTGAATAATGACAATTATTTAAATTCAGTATCAAGCCCGAAGGCAAAACTAATTCAAAAATTCCTATGGCTTCAACTGCTGCTTGTGCACCATTGCCCACTTGCAGAAATTGCTCCCCATAGGCGAGTCTCTTTTGCACTCTAAATCCCTGTAGCGTATTACAAATGTGAATACCGCATCCTGTATCATATACCCAGGAATTTAATTTACGAGTTAGTGAAAATAATTCAATCATAAAGAAATTACCTGAAGTACTGACTTGCCCAGTCTCACCCTTCAGCTTTTTTTGTCGCAACTCCTCGAGATAAAGAGGACAGTTCCTCTTCCAGTGTCCAGTCTCGTGGCAGTGATGACAACCTTGATCCTTCTTATTGGGATTAGGCTTGTTCTTCTTAGGGGCCTTCTTAGGTTCAGGCTGATAAGACATAACTTGTTTACCCTTATCAGCAGTTTTACCTTTCCCCTTATTATGCGATTTTGGTTTCTGAACCCTACCTCCTCGTAAAGCTAATACCTCAGGAGTAGGAGCCTTAACTGGTAAACCCTTTTCATAGTCAACGAGCATTGCGAGCAATTCCGTTACTGTCTTCCCCGAGCAATGCATGTTGTAAGTTGAAACAAAACCCATAAAATCCTTGTTCAAGGATTGGATGATTAAGTTCACACATGTATCCTCAGGAACAACATAGTTGATCTGTGATAGCTGGTCCATGTAACTCTTCATGACCAACACATGATCAGCTACTGGTTTACCATCCCCTTGCCTACAGCAATACAATTTTCTGATCAAATCCAAAATTGCTTCAGGGCCAGTCGATTTTTCTCCTTCAAAAATAACTTTGAAGGCAAAACTTTATGCAGTGTTATTGGGTTGAGCCATTTCTACATAAATAAGTTCAAATATTAGTATTTTCGATAATACAATTTTCAAGAAAATAAAACTACCCAGGAAATACAATATAACCATTTAATTTTCTTGAAAACTAGGATCCAACTTTTCATAGTTCCACTACATCAGTTGATCTGCTAGTAGTGAAAGTACAAAAGATGGTAACTTGTCGTACAATAATCGGCAAAACAATTTCCGACTCCTAGATAGTTATGAGAATTACATTTGCCAAACAATTTGCAATGTAAGCATGTTTCTTCCCATCTCATGCTTTAAGTCTCAAGGTCTCACTTATAACTTAATTAAGTCGTCTAATTTAGAAACATGTAAATTCACATAATTTTATCACATCAGTTGATCTGCTAGCAATAAAAGTATGTAATTTACCTTGTCATTAATATCTGTGTCAAGGTCTCACTTACGCCAGATATTAACTTCAAGTGTCTCTTATAATTAGATAGCATGGACTTAAATTTTAAGGGTATTTATTTTGATGTGACAATCAAAATATGTACAAAGAAGCATGCACTCATCTTTGTATCATAAGTTTTCAAAACAATTTTAATTACCAATTCGCTAAGAGTTAAATCAACAAAGTTTTAATTGAGGCGTTGAGTAACTTACAACTTTGCCTTAAGATGCTTCGTACATATAATGGTGTACTTGGTAAGTCTAATTTGACGCACAGGCTAGCGGAGAGACAGAATGGAGTCTCTTTAAGGCCACAATTTAATGCGAAACCAACCTTATACCCACTTTATAGTTTGTCAAATTAGGTCCGCCGCTTCGACCATTTGTACAGTTGCATCAATCAATTAAAAGTTTATGATTCTAAGTCTTATAAAATTATGTAGTAAATTATTAAATTGCTAGTCTCGCCTAGGAGCAAATTACCGTGCGAAGCGAACCACTGTCGGCACATAAGACTTGGCAATAAATAATTTACCACATTAAGGTTTCATAGTTATTAGGTTTATTTAATTTTTATACCAAAAATCACCCTCTTTTTGCTTACAATTCAAGAACAATTTAAACAAATAAGACAAGTAATTTTAACAAAAATTAAATAAACACAAATAACGTATATAATCTTAACAATTAAATCATATAGCCACATGCAAACCTTTTGATAAATCCTATTAATAATCTATATGTGTAATTATTATGTATATAATTAATAAAACTCCCATTGGTTTTCGAGCGCATTGTACCCAATGGACCACAGACGCCAACAATTGACCGCGTAAGCTTTAATAATTATATACCACGTTGCACATAACTGATTCATTAATTTAATATATATTAGGTCTTCCCTAATTTTAGATTTATCTAAAACATGTAGCACATAAACAAAACCCTAATCCATGATTTCTTTGCATGAAAAAATCATGGATTAACCAGGAACGTAACCCTTTATTCAAATAAACACATAAACATGACCTAATTTAGGGTTACAAAACTAACTTTTTAATTAACAAGGGTCGAACCCCCCCCCCCCCTAAATTATGGTTCGAATTAATTTTTAGATCTAGTATTAAAACCCTAAAAAAAAATTCGACTAGCATTCATGTAAATCCAAATCAAGATTTGATTTTTATTATGTGTTTCGATAATAACAATTACATGTTAAATTGGCTCGTGATGCCACTGTTGGATTTTAAATATCTTGAAATTCAAATAAATAAATAAACATCAAAGCACGTAATAGCGGAAGCAAGGATCTAATTTAACACATAATAGTATTACTGAATATTAAATAAGAAACATACTGTTATGATCCTAGCAAGAACAAGGATCAAATCTTCCTTTTCCTTCACTTGAACAATCAAACGGATTAACGTGGAACCCCTTACCTTTTTGTTCCACAATCCAAGATTAATTACTAAAGTAAGTAATTAACGAGCTCTTGTACACACGTACTATAAGCGACTAACGAATGGTGCTAGCAATTTGACACAAGAAACCAAAACAATTTTGTTACTTGAATAAGCTATGGATCGACACACAAGAAGTGTTGTACGATCGGTATGGGCAAGAGGAGAGGAGAAAACAATTTAGGGTTTAGTTTCAATGCACTAGGTCAAAACCCTAAGACCCTTGTGTTTGTATTTATAGTGAATTAGTATCTTGGAGGAAAAGCAAGTCGACTAGGATTAGGAAACCCCTAAGGGCCGATCGGCCTAGTCCTTTCCCTAAGGATTCTAGATCCTTCTTGTCCTCCAATTTCACTAATAGTCCCTCCTTTATTTCCTAACGACCGTTAGTCAATTCGGTTAATTACTTAACGTCCGTTATGTATCATTTCGTGTCCAAATAATTAAAATACATAACTATTATATATATTAATTATTTACGTTAGTCATTCATACGTAAAGTGTGCAATCCCTCGAACCCGAGTTCGAATCTAGTCATACACGATAATATTTTTCCATTTAAACTCTAACAATTTTTTCCCTCGAAGAAGCATCGTATCCTTAGTGCTATTTGTTGATCACACTTTAGTCTTAGCAATATTTTTCGTTGCTCAAAAGAACCTCAATGTTCATTACCATCATTACTTTCATAAGCGAGATCTTGATTGGGTTAACATAGATGGTTATAGAATTTGCTTATTTGAATATATGGTTTAAGGATTTAAGCCATGATTCACTGGTAGTTAAAAGACATGGAGTAAAATATCTGATTTAACAGATTTAGGGCCCGTTTGGTTTGTTGCTAGGAATGACAATGGGTATCGGATTTAGTATGGGGTAGAATGACAATGGATATGAAAAAGTGTATGATTACGATTGTTTATGTTTGGATGAGTAAAATATCTGAATGATTGTTTATGTTTGGATGAGTAAAATACGGATTGTTTACATTCCCACAGGAGGTTTGGTTGGTCCTCACTGGAGGAGTGTGTTCCCAGTTATATGAAGCCATTCTTGAGATGGAAATGTAGTATAACTGGCAGAGCCCTTCAGTAGAGGGGTTATGGGTGCCTAGTGAAGCCATCAACATCTCTTGCTGTGATTACTGTTGATGCTGGATGAGTGATCATGGCATGAAGGTAAGATGGAAATGTAGCTAGATGATTAGTGGTGCAATAATAAGGTGTATTGATGCTTTAAAGCTTGGACAGTGAAGTAGTATTAAATACTCTGTTCTGGTTGTATTGTTTTTGACTGTATAAGGCTTGGGGTCTGTCCAAGTCTTTGTTTTCTAAACTCATGTTGTACGTATGTTTTGGAAGTTAATATAATCTCACATTTGCACAAAAAAAAATGTATAGATATTTGAGTTTTGTAGTGGAAAAAAGAGGGACCCATGGGAATCGATTTCATAGACACCAAATTGGTGTGTAATGAATCTATGACTATGATATACCCACTTCATTACTAGGCCCACAAAACAAACACCATTAATGACTCTCAAAGTCATAGTCTCATTCCCATAGTATCCAACCAAACGGGTTTATTTGATAGATATAAGTGTAAAATACCTCTTTATTAGTAGATTAAACATCAGATTATGTTATGCAACACAATCAATTACAGCTCTGTCTACTGAACACTTGTTAATAATACCTGATACATGCTAAAACAAGTTTAATTTTATTTTACAATCACACACATTAACATTTTATTTCATAATTATACATAAACGGAATTATGATTTATTTCATAATTATACATAGAGGGGACATTCACTTGCACCATATCGCAAGAAATGTTTTATTCGGTCTTACATTGAAGAAACGACTATACGTTTAAGCTTCACAAACGCTAGTTGTCTCCTAGCACACTCACCTGCACCATGAAATAAAACTTAATCAAAACAAAATTGAGCCTCTATAACGTTCTAACTTCATGAAAATTGGCTTAGATACGACGGCATAAATCACACTTGAAATCATATAGGCCGTAAGTTCAATTCCTCGAGAACAAAACTAGATTTTATTTTTATTTTTATTTTTATTTTTATTTTTTTTGTGTGCAAAAGGTGAATTTATATTAATAAACACAATGATTCTTACAACCATGAGACAAAGAGAATAGACATGCCTATTCTCTATAATACTAATCAAACTGTGATACTACCACTAAACTAATAGCAATCTCAGACATCACTGAACATCTATCTCAGACAACAAACAACACATTATCAGATACTATACATCTAAGAAGACTGCAAGCAAATTATCTCCAATTTGTAGGCATGCAACAACTTCAATTCACCTTTGTTGCATCTTACCATTTAACTACATTTCCACTACACCTTCCCACCAAGACATTCAACCCACATCCACAATGATCAAGGTAGGAAAAGGTGAGTGGCATCATTAGGAACCCATTACCCCTCCAAGTCAAGGGCTATACCAGTTATGCTACATTTTCATCTCTAGAATGGCTTCACACAACTGGGAACACACTCCTTGAGGGAGGACCAACCAAAACCTCATGTGGGAATGTAAAGAATGGACCATGAAGTTTCATCTTTCACAACTCTCAATTCCATTCTACTTACACTCCCCTCCTAGGCCATTTACCTATATTAACTATAATGAGTTAATACCACGATCTTGTACACACGTACTATAACCGAATTAATGTTTATGCTAGTAATTAAACACAAAATAAACCAAACAATTTTGTTTTGGAAAAATCAAAGTCGATCGGCCTTAATGGGTGTTTGATCGATCGATTCAAGCAAGAAAGAAGAAGAAAAGACTTTAGGGTTATAGCAAGTGAACAAGAGTTAATGAATCAATAACCCTAGGTCTTGTATATATAGCATAACAATCTTGGAGAACAAGTTGACATGGGATTGGGTTTCCCAAGCCCATAACCAATCGGCCTAGGGAATCCATAGGGATTCCGGAAGCTTCTTGTTCTTCTAATTTGATCTATAGTCCTTCTCTTATTCCCTAACGGCCGTTAATCAATTGTCGTTAACTACTTAACGTCCGTTAGTCGTTATTTTGTGTTTTAATAATTAAATACATAACGGTTTATATATTAATTATTATCCATTAATTCTTCATACGTAAAGTGTGCAATCCCGTGATCTCGAGTTCGATTCTAGACATACACATATTAATATGTGTCCACAAAACTAACAGCTCCCACTTGGACATCTATAATGACATTGGTTAGCGTCTAGCAACACGCCAATGCCCCCAGTACAACTCGGGTAAGGTCTCCTGAAAAAACCTTTTGATGATTCATCATCATACTTATCCTTTTGTTACTAATACTACGTTAATAAAGATATGGATCATAGTCATTCTTTAATTAACTATTCTGTTTCTCGTTGTTTATAATAGAGCAAGATTACCAAATCGTCTGAATGTATTTCAGATAGATCTTGGGCGTGGCCAAGCAAACATCTTGTCAACCCTACGAGGGGCCCAACAGTATTAAACTTCAAAACAATTTTGAAGTAACAAATTCTCTCTTGACTACGAGCCTAACCCATGAACTTTGCAACACTCCTGAAAACAATCCTTATGGCTACCAGTAACGTATAGCGGTAAATTGCTTTACAGAAATGCACTACATCCATGACAGTTATCTGGTATAGTTATCTGGTATCTCAAGTCTGAGGATAACTATATTCATGATTTACTTGATGATAAGATCCATAAAGTAAACTCATGAATTTGGGATAAGTCCTATATTCAACTCATTGAATATCATGTGAAATTGGCATGTCAACGCATCAATATACTTTCAATTATATTATACCAATACTCATATTTGTCTTAATTTAATGATATTCCCATATCATTAATTGACAACGGACAATTTAGAATAACATAAGTTATTCATGGATTTAAACATGCAAATATAGGATACAATCTATTATTAATGAAAACAAACGTACCAAGTACTTTAATTCATTGTAAATAATAATTGCTTAACATCCTTTATCCAAATACTAAACAGATCAATGCATGATAATTCTAGTTAATGAATTATGCATCAAGTCATGTCAATCATATTTGTTGACAAGACATAAATCAACTAATTTTGATCTATCGGAATTTTGAGAATACTTATTTCAAGAATTCAATTAGTGAAGTTCTTGTATGTGTGCATTCAACTATCTTGATATTGCCACATAATGTTTCATAAAATGCGTGACATCCTCAACCACCAATTGATGACAATTAAACTATCAAACTTTTATAGTTTAAAGTATTCTAATTCTTTAATGTATAATGCAACTATGCTCTTAGTTAAGCATAACTAGTACACATGGCCATTAACAAGGATGAAATCCTACCATGACTAGTATTGAGTGTCATCTCAATTTCATTAGCATCATTTTATGCAAACAACAATATGCTCTTTAAAATTCCGTAAAATTTAATATCCATTGTGTAATGTTTGATGCCTTCCAATCTTTCAAGATTTGTCGGCTATAACGATTACGCAACAATTTGCCATATGTTTCATACTTAGAATTTAGGAGCAATTCCAGGCTGATGATGTAATTCTATATCCAACCATATTCATTACACTTAGTTATATAATAACTTTCAATTAGATATCAATGTTGTCAAATCATCTTTCATCCAAGCATGATACAACAAATAACATGATGTACATAAAAAATCCTTGTGGCAAACTTAGATTTCATTCATGTTATATATTTTCAAAGATATGTATCCTATTTAGACTTTCTAATAGTATATCATGTTCTATTAGAATCAATTATTTTACCGCTTATGTTTATAACAATAAACATATATTCCAAGGTTGTATGTTTATTTTTTAAATCTTCAAGTGAAGTTTCATTCCAAACTAAGACTTAACATTTAACGTATATGGAATGTTACTTCCTATATGTTATACAACATATATGAAATAAGAAAATAAATATAACACTCCCACTAGCTTTCAGGAATACTAAGGAATTATCTTATTTTAATTATAAATCAAAACTGAATTTAATAATTAAACATAAGTATATCTCCTAGATGCATGCATTAATTCAATCATGAATTATTGCACTTTGTATACTTCCAAAGATTATTTGAATTCAAATACTCCTTTTGATTACTTATCGTCATCGCACAAGTAATTACTCAAGAAAGAGTTTTGATATTCCATTGTTAATTTCATATTAATGAAACTAAGGATGACAATCATAATCTTTATACATTTAATGTGCCTAGAAAGAATATTCAATCACAGTTAATTGCTTAAGTGTGATTAATAATCTTGTCATACATTAAATATGTTTACAAGATTTGTCCATATGATTTCTACACAAAGATTTAAACCTCTAGGATTTTCATTCCCTTTGAAGAAACTCATCTTCATTCTATAGTCTAACTATAGAGTTCAAGATTAACTAAGTTTCCAAAACTAATTATCTTTATGGACTGCATCTAAACATTCATAGTATGAGTAATTTGCCAAATTCAATATTTGCAATTCATCTTAATGACCAACAGGTTTACCATAATCCTGTAACTCATAATCCTCAACATATTATTCAAATATTTGAGATATCCTTGCGCATCTATGAATGAGAATTCAATCATCTTGAGATTTAACATTAACATGTTTAATCCTCATCATGACATTTACTATAGTGTATTTTTAGAAGATTATGTATCTTGTAATTTTATCTTTTTAAAATAAAAACTCTCACTTGCATTTTGCAATTTATATACTATCTATAAATACTTAGCAAGTAGAGCAACACTAAATTGTTCTCTTTTGGGACATTACAAATACATATTGACAGTTCCTTACATTAATTTGTTAATTTTATACTTCATATAAGTTGTTTAAAAAATTAAGGACTTCCATTTTAAGACTTAATGTGATTCATCATATTCCATAATAAATGGTGTCTTATTAATCTTCTAGGTTGGAGTCTTATTGAGTATATACAATTCATACTCAATTTCCTAACCTTGATAACTTTTTGGAAGAAAAGAAGTTATAGTTATCTTTAATCAAACAATACCAATAGAGTTTGATTATCCTAACTGAACACACCACAAACTTGAGGTATTTCATTAGAACTAATATTGTGTGTACTAACCCGTAATTTTCCAAACGTATTTCTATACAAGATTATCCTTGTTTTTCATATATGAACTTTCCTGAACTCATTTGGTTTAAAAACGTGAAGTTATCTCGCGAAACGTGGAAATTGTACACAACGCGTACTGGTACAACCGACGAATTGATTTGATTATTTTATTATTTGTGAGAAACGAGGAGTATGAATAGTCGTTTTTATTGGAAAAATTATTTTGAGCATGATGGTGTAATTCTCGCATCTTGAATCTATCGTTTACTAGTCTAAACGAGCCCTAAACTTGATTTCGTGAAAGATAGCAGAAATTGCAACTATGGTCCCTGCAGTAATATTTCCCCACCCACCTTTAATATCCCTAGGGTTGCATAAGCAGTCCCTAGGGTTTACATAGCATTTGACCTTGCCTATATAAACATACTTATAATCATTTATAGGGTTTTATTACCCTCTCATTCCAGCAGCCACCATCGCCGACCACCTCCGGCCACCACAACAACCAGCAACACAACCATCACACCCCCATCTCTTTCCTCTCTCTCTCGATATCATAAAGATTTTCCGGCGAAATTTCCGGCTACACCAGTTTATAGCCATACGAGTGTAGATCGAAGGTTTGTTTCAGGAGTTGTTTTGGTTCGAGGTCACCACAGCCACCACGGCTGTCGCCACCACCACGGTCACCACGCCACCACCGTCTTCTTTATCTTTCTCTCCCTCTCTCGTTCGCCTGAGTGGTATGGTAAAAACCACTCCTCGTGTGTTTATGCTATTACCAATTATAATTGTTTTCGTGGATCTAACTGATAAAAAGCGAGATTATTAAGTTTTGTGGATTTTAAAAACCAAATATAAACGATTTGAAAACGGATTCGTGTGGTTAGAAACTGTTAATATGGTTGTTGTTTGTGACCGAGTCAACTCAGTGAGTTGAGTCGACAGGTTGTGTTTATGGACTGAGCCGAGTATACATTGAGTTTGTTTGGTTGTTTTGTGCTCGACAAGGGGTTCGAAGCCGAGACCCGTTGGTCTCGACATAGCAAGGTTAATATGTTCTTGGTTATACTTGTTGTGTCTTGATGTTAAAATTGGGTTGGAGTCGTGACTTTTTCCTTCTTGGTCTGTTTGGTTGTTTTGCCGACAAGGGTTTCGGATTGAATAGCTTGTTGCCTTTGACTTGTTTATTGTGTGATAGTCGAGCTTAATTCTTTATATGTTCGACTCATTGGAATCTATGTTTTGAGCTTGTTAAACTGATGTTGTGGCGTGCTCGATTGTGTTTATAGTCGTGGTATCGGTCAACGAGGCAGATTTTGCAAGGGTGTGGTTGTCACAGTTTGGTTCACTAAAGAACACCCCTTTGGGTATCGTGTGGTTTCAGCTCCACCACCACCCACGTAGGGTGGTTGGTTTTCTTTTGGCTCAACGAACTCCGCAAGGGTGTTGATAGTCTCGGTTTGCTAATAATTAAACAAAAAGAGTGTTGTATATTTTTGGTTTGGGTTAGATTTAAATTGGGTCCAACAGCCCACTATAAGGTATGTTAGTTTAGACATGAGTTGAGCCCAAGAAAAATTTAAGAGTATGTTTGGTTAAGTTTATTTTGATGTTGTGATAAAATTGGAAACTAATATATTATGGTTACTGAGTTGCGAAACTATGGTTTGATATAGTGAAAATTGGTACGTTTCGAATATTTGGAATTGTGAATTGGATTTGAATACGGATTATGACTATTATACTTGGACGTTTGGACAATTATGGATCGTTATCGGATTTACGGTATTAGATATTGGATTCATTGGAAATTTTGAGACTTGAGACGACATAATATATTAAACTCGAAAAGACTTTAATATATTAGACTCGGACGGACACAAAATATTCAATAAACCCAAAACTAATAATTACCCGAATGATAACGAAACATAAAACTAATAAAATATTGTAACTTCAGACTTAGTTAATTAAGGTCACAACTACATGGGAGAATTGATTTATATTAGTTAAACTTACCGAGTTGACCTATTTTATAATACATAGTTAGTAGTCGTCATTTTCTAGATTTTCTTTGATTTGCTTGAGTTATGTCAGTATTTCTCGACTATCTCGATGTCTTCCTCCTTTGGCGTGAGTTCTAGTCAGTATCTTTCTCGACTGTGTCGATGTTTATTTCTTCTTTTGGCGTGCGTTTTCCTGAGTTAATGTTTTCTTACCACACAACACGAAATGTTACTACTAAGCTTTTGACGAGTATTGAAATTGAGTAATCCACGAAAACTATGACACGTTGTCTTTTATAGACTTTATTATTATGCGAGACATATTTTGTGATAACCGTATACGTATTAGGTTGTGCCGATCCTAGACCATTGTGTACCGTTGTGCCTGTATATCTTGGAACCGTCGTGCCGTATGTCTTGAGACTCTTGTGTTTTGTTTCTCGATGCCAGTTATGTCAATTGTGATCTTTGCATTGTTGTGGCTAAGGTGATTTCATGGCCCCTACTTTTACTGGTTTTTAAACTGTTTTGGGGGAGAATACATGCTCGTTCTTTTTATCTAAACTCAATGCTTTACAAATGTTTCTTTGCTGTGAACTACTGTTTTACATGATTTTGAACATATATGTGTGATGATGCGATTATATGTTGTCACACGTTTGTTTTGTGATTACATGTCGGCGCCATTGTTAACTCTCTGCTGAGGGCCCACAAGTTATAGGTTCAGTTGGTGTAACTGTTAACTCTCTATTGAGAGCCCACAAGTTGATAGGTTCAGTTGGTGCAACTGTTAACTCTCTTTGAGAGCCCACATGTTGATAGATCTATCGGGGTAGCTCCCCACGTGGTATTGGTTATGAGTATGATGAACACCATAGGTTCAGTTGGCGCGAAACTATATGAGTGCAGTATCTGTATGATTGATTATGGTTCGAGATGTTTCGATTATGATATTATTTGCGGATTTTGTATTGGAACTATGATTCAGGCAGTGTGAACCTACGTTGAATTTGACTTGTTTGTGAATGACGTTTTGAACTCGAAACCTTGTGGTTCAACCATATTGTTTTAACTAAAACCTATGAACTCACCAACCTCGTGTTGACACTTTTAGCATGTATTTTCAGGTTAAGGCGATAGCTTATTTTTGGAGGCGTTTGGCAAGGGGCACGGTCATAGACGACCCTGATATATATGTTGGGACCGCTTTACTTATTTAATGGGCCTATTTCCGCACTACTTTTGAATAATGTAAATTTAACGCTTTTTGTTAATGAGTTTCATTCTAAATGATTGAGGTAAAAACCGTTCTTTCTACCTTGTGTTATGATACCAATTGAGTAGCACCCCAGTGACATGTATGCTTCCACTGGACCCGATTTTTGGGGTGTGACATTGTGAGACAATCAAACAATATGTAAGATAAAATCATACTCCTTCTGGCTTACCTATTTACCAACTATGTCAACTTAATGGTGAAATAGATTTTCCAAGCCAATTGCATGCTTTATAACACAAGTAATTTTTAACTAAGTCACTTCTTGTCCATGTCTCAACAAAAAAAACATAGACTGTTATAATCCCATTATACGTTATAAATCATTGATCAACTCAATGACTTCTTGTATATGTCTTAATAAAGAAGACATAACAAGTTAACGTCTTACTTTATATTATAATAAGTCTTGTAACAATTTAAAAGACTTCATATTTATAGCTTTACAATAAAGTATAAACATGTATAACTAAAGTAATCATGAACACCATAATTTGGTTTCAATAGTAATTTCAAATTAATTTATTACTTCATTTATTTATGACATTCCAAGAATAGATAAATATTCAAATTTGAATTAGTATTAGATTACTTCATTTATTTATGTCATTTCAATAATACATAAATATTTAGTTTGAAGTAGTCTCATTATCATATTGACACTTGTTCTAATAGGTATCTGATTTAGAAACTATAAATTCTCCATGTAAGGTCTCACGTAATCATGGAAATTTACCTTGTCATTGTAATCTAGTCAAGGTCTCACTTAAGCTAAATTTCAACAACAAGTGTTTCTTGAATTAGATGTGTATTTAGAACGTTAGTTTCTTACCTTGCGGTCAAGACAATCCTTTAAATCGTATTCCTATGTGTTGTACCTTGCACAAAATATAAGATTTCTCCCACTTGTGCATGGAACTACATCATGTATCAGATAAACAACACGTCACTCGTTTGTTTATGTGTTTAATATGATTGTGTCATAGATATTAGCATAATTAGTAGATATAGAATCACATTGTCTAGTAAGGAAACGTACATGACTATCCTTAAAACCACAAGTGTCTACAATTGGAAAGTAATTATCTCAAGACATTCTAGAGATAATTTGGGTTACTACCAAGATGACAAAGCTTGTAGCTCCCACTGAATTACAGATCATTACAATAATTCATTATTCAGTAATTACAACACAATGCTCCCACTGGATTTGACAACATTGTAAATGTTTCATAACCAGTAAAAGCAAATAGTGTACTATTAGATTTCCTACACCTTTGAGAAGACCCATTCGTAACAATTACTTAGGTATTAAAAAGGAGTGTATTCTACTATGTAGAAGATGGACTATCCATCAATGCAATTAACTTGAAAATTAGGCATGCAATTTTTCCTTAATTTTTCTACCATCCCCACAGTGGTATGTAACATCTTTAAGTGGTCAAAGCACAACAACTAGATAAGTTATGGTAGTTTGCCTTTTACCAATTTTGCGGTAATTAGTCTAGCTTCTAATTTAATAACTCAGAAAAAATGCAATTTTCTTAACTATTAAAGTTTGCTATGAGTTATTTCTTAGAATTTAGAGAATTCTAAGTTTCCTATCATACCTTCCTCATTCATGAACAAGAATAGGATTAAGTCTCACTCTTCTCTCATAGAAAGGAGACTATGTTTATTCTTTTAGTAAAGTTGACTCTAGCCAAAAACCCCTACGGGTGTAGATCAATTTACCAATAAAAGAATATGCCACGTTTACGATTTAATGTTGCATTAATACATTTAAAAGAATTTACAAAATTCAATTTTAGTATTTTCGATAATACAATCTTTTCAAGAAAATAAAATACCCAAGGAAATATTCATATAACCATTGAATTTTCTTGAAAACTAGAATCCAAATTTTCATAATTTCACTACATCAGTTGATCTGCTAGTAATGAAAGTATAAAATATGTTAATCTGTCGAACAATAATTGGCAAACAATTTACAATTCCTAGATCATTATGGGATTTACATTTACCAAATTCAATTTGTAAAGTAAGCATATTTCATCCCATCTCATGCCTTAAGTTTCTAGGTCTCACTAACAACTTAATTAAGTTGTCTAATTTAGAAACTGCAAATTCTCCATATATGGTCTCACGCATTAACGAAAATTTACCTTGTCATTGTAATCTAGTCAAGGTCTCACTTAAGCTAAATTACAACTTCAAGTGTTTCTTATAATTAGATGGCATGAACTTAAATTTTAGGGTACTAATTTTGATGTGTCAATCAAAATATGTACGAAGAAGCATGCACACATCTTCGTATCATAAGTTTTCAAAACCTTTTTATTTACCAATTTTAGGCTAAGATTTAAATCAACAAAGTTTTAATTTAGGTATTGGGTTCACCAATCAAAGAATTACCTACAATTATCGCCCACTATATCCTACTACTGCATGAGTCAAAAGACCCAAGTTATTAGGATAATTACCATAAAGTGGCACGTGGAATTGAGGTTAATTCACCCTTAAGATGATTTTGTACATTAATAGTCATACTTGGTAGCTCCAATTTGACGCACAAAGGAGCGGAGAGACAAACGTCAGCACAAATGCCAATTAAAAACGCGTCTCTTTCGGTTTGACAATTTAATGTTAATCCTCCTTATACCCCTCTTATAGTTTGTCAAACTGGGTGAGCCGTTCACACTATTGGTACAAAACTCATCACTCAATTAAAAGTTTATGACTTTAAGTCTTAAAAAACATGTTATAAATTATAATCTTGCTAGTCTCTCCTGGGAGCAAATTACCGTGCGAAGCGAACCACTATCGGCACATAAGACTTTGCAAGATTCATAATTTATCACTTCAAGTTTCATAGTTATTTAGTCAATTTATTTTCTATTCAAAAAATTACCTTTTTTTTCCTTACAACGTGTCATACAATTTTAAACAAAAAACAAATAATTAATAAAAATAAACAACTAAATAACACACATAATCTTAACAATTAATTTATGTATCAATTAGTCACATGCAAACTTATTTGATAAAACCTATTAATAATCTTTCTATGTTTCATTATGTATATATTTAACTAAGACTATCACTTACAATGGTAAGTGAGCCACATGCATCGACGTATGGATTGCGTTAGTTTTAGGAAATATATACCAAATTACACATAATAGATTCATTAATATAATTAATTGAGGTCTTCCCCAATTTTAGACCTATCATAATTACATGTGTAAATCAACTTAATAATTAATCAAATCTAATCCATGATAAACATGCATGTTTCATCATGGATTAATGTATGTCACAAGGAACGCAACTTTAACCACATAAACATGTTACAATTTTAGGGTTTCAAAACTACAAAACTAATTTTTTAATTATAAGGGCATCGCCCCCCCCCCCTAAAAAATTAGGGTTTCAATTTTTTTAACCCTAAAAAAATCAATTCACATAAAAAACTAATTCTAGATTCGTTTTTTATGTGTTTCGGTAATTTATTACATGTTAAAACGGCTCTGATACCACTGTTGGAATTTGATAATCATGACAAGTTCATATATATTAATCAAGTAATCATCTTACACATGCGGAAGCGTAGGATCTATATAACACATAAATAATTAACCAAATATTAAAGTGAACGTACCTTTTGATTCTAGCAAATCAAACTTCAAATTTTCTTCAATCTTTATTAAGAATGGATTAACGAGTTATCCCTTACCGTTTTGTAACTCAATCCAAGATATTAACTATAATGAGTTAATACCACGATCTTTTACACACGTACTATAACCGAATTAATGTTTATGCTAGTAATTAAACACAAAATAAACCAAAGAATTTTGTTTTGGAAAAATCAAAGTCGATCGGCCTTAATGGGTGTTTGATCGATTGATTCAAGCAAGAAAGAAGAAGAAAAGACTATAGGGTTATAGCAAGTGCACAAGAGTTAATGAATCAATAACCTTAGGTCTTGTATATATAGCATGGCAATCTTGGAGAACAAGGTGGCATGGGATTGGATTTCCCAAGCCCATAACCGATCGGCCTAGGGAATCCATAGGGATTCCGGAAGCTTCTTGTTCCTCTAATTTTATCTATAGTCATTCTCTTATTCCCTAACGGTCGTTAATCAATTGTCGTTAACTACTTAACGTCCGTTAGTCATTATTTTGTGTTTTAATAATTAAATACATAACGGTTTATATATTAATTATTATTCATTAATTCTTCATACGTAAAGTGTGCAATCCCGTGGTATCGAGTTCGATTCTAGACATACACATATTAATATGTGTCCACAAAACTAACAGTACGAGGATGATAAATCGCTATCATTGATTTATCTTCGGTGAACAAATTGTTTTTATCTATTACTACTAAAGTGGTCATTGTTATGTACGTATATTGGTATCAAGCTTATTATGTGAATGTACCAGTGAAGGCCCATCTTTATTTATTTCCCACAAATATTGAGTGGATGTCCTTAAAGATGGTATCGAAGATAAACAGAACACGTAATAGTTTGATAGAAAATGTTATAGTGATATTAGTATCTAATATGGCCAGTAACTCAAAACAAGTACAATGCTTTAGAATATCTTGCATCAAATCAATCAGGGTCTTACTTCAGTACTAGTTTACTTATCTTGCATCAAGTCATCAAGTAATAGTATTTTTAAGTCTTATCTATAAAATCTTCTAAAAAGATAAAAATAGAAAACATGTTCAATTAAAAGTAGAAAAGTGGTTTTTTATTTAGTTTGCAACTAAACTTAAACAAGGTGAGATTTGCACTTTCTAAGTTTTTAATTGCGTTTTTCTTTATTTCCTTTACACTTTTATCAAAACTAGACGATTACCCGCGCATAGCAGTGATGGTGTATAATAGAGTCAATTTAAATGTGTGTATTTATTTATAGAGAAAGTGAGAGTGGGGTAAGTTTGCGGGTTAAATTGTACTTAACTATTTTTAAAAAATAACTGATAGATTTAAAACTAAGTATGTTCTAAAATACTTTTATTCTACAATTGTGCTACTATTATGCAATTGTATTAAAATTTATTTTTTCGGCCATGTTCTTTTGTTTGCGTTTACAAGAACCAAGAGTATGTAATGTTTTGATATTGCAAATAGTATAAATGCAACATGTGCTGAATTTTTAGAAAATATTTATGTTGTGATTAAATACAAAAAAATCTTCTCTTCTATTTGGAAAACTACATTAAGAAAAGTTGTAATGCACATTGTTAAGGCAACAATTTCATTAAATCAACATTTTTTTGAATTTTTTTATTTGGGAAAGTAAACATAAGATTGAAATTTAAGTCTTAAAAGTGTATTTTTGAGATAGAACATTATTCATTTTTCAGTTTTTTAAGTTTTAAGCAAAAAACATTTTTGCTTTATATATAGTAGAGATTATGATAGCATATAGGGCCTTCAACCCAATAAGTTAAGGCCCACACACTCGAACTAAGCCCAACGGCGGCTACAACTCATCATATTATGCCTGAGAAACGGACTCCCAGGCAAGGCTCCTACGCCTGACAAACACTCTCCGGGCAACGACAGTCATGAGAACCTTTCCTAGGACCGTTGCAACTGTCATACACACGTCGTTACCCCATTCGCTATGAGGGAGAGATGCAATCATGCGCGGATCTTTCCACACATCTCGTGACTTGAGGAATAAGTGGAAGTACTTGTACATTAACATGTTTTGTAGCCTAGATCCTTTGATAGAAAACCATAGAATTGCTTATGAATATCGATAGAGCCTCTGAAAGCATCCTTCCTTCTCCACTGATTCTACAATGATTTTTAAGTAATCGGAAAGTTTCTGCTAGAATGTACATGGTTTTACTTAAAAAGTACCTTACTTCTTTTGATTCCTATCGAAGTGGTCTAGTCTTGGTCATCTTTCCTTCTAATCAGACCAATTAAGACCAATATCATCCTTCAAATCACACTCTAACTAAGTGAAGTTTATAAAAGGAAAATAATAGAAGAAATGCTCCTTTATAACATTATATCTTTAGAATACTTTTCTAGTTGCTACTCCTTGAGGGCTTAGTCTTCCCTCTCTTCTCAGTACAGGTAGTGAGGCCAAATGAGGCACGCCACATGTCGCCCCTTCTCTCTCCACTACGTGGACCATCTTGAAAACATGGATGGACTCCTAGGCAGGGTACGAAACCCTAGGGCCATCCCTATAAACAGAAGGCACATTCCACATATGAGCCAACTTAGCTTCACCACACATCTGAGTGGATTCTCACAATCTAATCCGGCTACTTTGATAAGTGTTACCCCAGCTCGTGACTCCAGTCACACCTCGGGGTCCTTATACCGACCAAGGGAAACCAAATCAGATAGCCACCTCAACCTTCTAATACATTACATACGTAAATGTGGTGCCATCTGTGCTATACGTAACAA